>JANFOE010003360.1:0-22500 GCA_025667525.1 Glebionis coronaria
GTCCACGGGGAACGGATCCCAAAATCCAAGTTCTCACAAAAAACTTTTGATCTTAACGAGAGGAGCCGGCAGCGGCGCCATTTGATACATGATCTTTGTATGGGGTTCAAATTTTGTTCTCTCGGAATCCTCTCGAATTGATCTCGGCCTTAAGTGGAATGATTTGTTCTTGGTTAATAAAAAGTGGTTGGTTTGTTTATCTATTTTAAACTAACTATAAGAAATTAAGTGTCGAAGAGTAAAATTAAAGACTTGAAAGATTAAAGTAAGAAACGAGTTTAAAAATAAATGTTGAAAACTTAAAGATTTTAATATAAAATAAATGAACACTCAATAAAAACTAACTCTTGGAAAACTTGGTAAAAATATGGACTTAATTGAAAAGTACTAAAAGAAAGTAGGATCGTAACAAAACACCTCCAATCGGAATAGTGTAAAAATCCCCTCAATCGGAATGTTATTCCGATCGTATGATCGGAATGTGTTGCAAAATGGCCAATCGGAATATCTTAGAATTGAGAGCAATCGGAATGTTCAAAACAGCATAAATCGGAATACATGAAAATCACCAATCGGAATAATCTAAAGCTTGTACAATCGGAATATGGGGGAAAAACAAGGCAATCGGAATACTAGGATTGAGGCCAATCGGAATATGGAGAAATGCTCACCGTCGGAATACAGGAGAATATCACCAATCAGAAAAAACTAAAACCCTTTTCCGATCGGTAGATCGGAAAGAGGGGGGAATGCTCGGTCGGAAAACGCGGTCGGAAAAGGGAGTTACCCTTTCCGAAAATGATGCAAATTCGAGTAAAAAGCCAAGGAAATAAGCTTATGGAATAAGCTAACTCCTAAACAAGCTCGAATCCACAACTAAGCTGATCAAATAAGCACTAAAAACAACTTTTCTAACTTTTAATAAGCAAACTTATTAATCTACCCAATAAAGAAATGAACTTTTTATAAAAACTTTAAAAAGTAAATAAGCAAAACAACAAATAAGCCAATAAGAACAAGGATCTCAAATTATGTATAAGTTTAAAGAAACATAAAAAGTAATCAACTTTTTAAGCACAAATCATTGATGAACAACACGGATCATACGAGATTTATACCAAAATCAATCAAAATAAAGAAAGGAAGGATGAGATTAAAGATTAAAACTTGAACTTGATTAATGAAAAAGTAATACAAATGTTGATCTAGAAAGAGAAAAAGATGAAAAGTAGTGAGAGAAAGTTTAGAACTTTCTCTCCCTAAAACTAGAAACTACCTAAAGACTAAGTGTGTGAAAATTTGTGAGGTAAGGCCTTTATATAGGCGTGTGTAATGGTGGTGATTGGCTTTTGATTGGGCTTCGATTTGGGCTTCTTTTTCTTCTTTCTTCTTAAGTCTTCATGCGTCTTTAAATAAACGTTTCCGACTTGGATTTGAGAAGTGTCGGTGAATAATTCCAACTCGTCTTATAATCTTTTATTTAATAGACTCGAGTTCTTCGACATATAGGAATCTTCCATCTTTGGCTCTATTCTTCGATAAATCTTCAAATAGGCACAATGACTTCAAATCTTCTGCATCTCTTGGAGAATAGACTTCGTCTTGAGTCTTTTTCCTCGACAAAACCCGTGAAATCCCATTTTTTCTTCAATATTCATCCGGTTGGCTCTGAAAACACAATAAACACAAAAACCACGCATAATTCCAAAAAAATGATATTAAATACGTGTTTTGGTCTCGTTTTAGCCCGATTTAAGTGGTAAAAGGATGGGTGTTTTCACACCTATCAAAGGGTAAATCATAATTTCAGAAGCAAACTACTACATACTGATTTTATTCAACTGCACATAAGCTAAACTTTTTTTGTATGTATTGATCTACGTGGTTCATGTTTGATTCATTAACTTTCATTTATTAACATGTTTGAATCAGTTTATTAAAAACTATGAGAATCATATTTTGCGTGTTTCATTTAGATGAAATTGATGTGATGTTAACATTATCTATCAAAGATGAGCATCAACTTAAAAATCAAGTGCTATTATTCGTTTCAAAGATCGTATCAAAGTCACTTTGTTTTCAAGTGTAAAAAGGTTGTGCATTGATAAAATTTTCTTGCTGGTGTATATTTGACGTTAGTGACGTTGTGTATATTATATAGTTAAACAATGCATGCTTGTATTTGTAATGCCACCGAAATAACAAATGGTGTTTATAGTGATACATATGATTTATTATGTACATATTTTTTTTCTTGACACATATATAGTGACACATTAATTTTTAACCTTTTAGTATTTTAATGATACACAAATATTAATGACACATTTTTAGTCACAAAGGAACTCTTTTGACACATTTAATTTTATAGTTACATATAATAAAATTTTTGACACATACTTTGCGACACACGTGATCTTTTAATACATTTACTAATAAAAAAATGAAACACATTTAAAAGAAAAAAAAGTTTACTTAATATGTATCTAAAAATGTATTTTAGAACTAAGTATGTTAAAAAACTTGATTTGTCATTTAAAATATGTAAACAAAGACTAGTGTGTCGCTAAAAATTTTACTCTGTCACTACATGGTAAAAACATTTTGCGTGTCATTATATATGTATCAAGAAATTGTATACTATAAATGTATCAAAAATTAAAATACGACTATATATGTGTCAAAGAAACTTGTGACTATTAATGTGCCAAAACAAAACAGTGTCACTAGTCCTGTGCATAACATTGGTACATAAATAAATACATGCATTTATTATGCATCACTACAAATATTAAACGTCAGACTTCATACGTCAATTAAAGAAATTTGGATATCAATGTAGAATTAAATACTATTAAATGTTTCAAAATTTAACCAACGCCTATATCATCCTTTTTTTTACAAATTACCACTAATATTAAGACTTTATTACAAAAATACCATTAGTAATTAATTAATTAATAAAATCAGATCTCATCCATGATGATTGATCTAATGGTTTACATTGGTTCCTATTGTTTTTATTTTAAAAGCGGTCACTATAATAACGCTCCTCTATATATATATATATATATATATATATATATATATATATATATAATCCCCCGGATCCCGATTGATCGGGAGTGCTACTCTTTCCATCAAAGCCTTCATTGACACTCATTTTGCTCCACTCACACCCGAAAGAAAGCTAGCTCATCTCTCAGACTGGATCCGGTCGTAGAGAGTGATTGATCGGTCACCAACCTGCAAGACCAAGAATTGGAAGAAAGATCTCTGCTTAGGCTTCCAATCTCTCTACCTCTCAAAGTCACCACTCCTGGAGGTCAGAATCCCATCCTCGGGCCATCCTCACCACCTTCTTTTGTCCGATCCTTCTCCTTTTGAATGATCGTCACGCTTCTCTTGAGATCGAGATCAGCTTCCCAAGTCAGAACTAGAAAGAATAGTAAATAGCACCGCTGATAGACTTCATATGAGAAAATAGGATGATTCCTCAGGCAGTGTAGCTTTGTCAGGGTGCACCTTTGGTAGCAGCGACATCTCTTACAAACATTGATTTAATATTATAGCCTGATACTTCTATCTAAGTAGAAAACGAACTAAAGGACACTAACTATTGATAAGAGGTTTCTATATATATATATATATATATATATATATATATATATATATATATATATATATATATATATATATATATATATATATATATATATATATATATATATATATATATATATATATATATATATATATATATATATATATATATATATATATATATATATATATATATATATATAATATATATATATCATATATATATATATATATATATATATATATATATATATATATATATATATATATATATATATATATATATATATATATATATATATATATATATATATATATATATATATATATATATATATATATATATATATATATATATATATATATATATATATATATATATATATATATATATATATATATGTATATATATAGAGAGAGAGAATTTAGTTAAAGTGGTGTAAGTTCTTAAAATTGTTAAATAAAAGCATTTTACACCTTTAGATCATCTAATTTGATTATCTTAACATCAATTTGGTTAAAAGAAAACTTAAACTAAAACTTATAACTATTGAATATGTTTAAAGGTATTATAGTAATAAGCTCCCATAACCAAAACGATATCCTCCCATAACTGACAATTGAAACACCTCCATTACTTTGTCTTTTTCTCAAATTAAAACATAACATATGTCTGCACTCTTTGTCATAAACATAAATCTTACAAGTTATAACCATAATGAGGGATTTGTTTACCTAAATACATCACAACCGTTTTTGACTTTCATGATTAGTCGATGCTCAAATGGCAGGTCCATCCCCTTTCACTTTTGTTACGGTAAGTTGTGCATGACATGTATTACTGATACATATCGAGAGATTGGCATACACATGATACATGATAAATCTTTTTTAATCATTGTCTAAAGTGTTTAACATGCATATTGCATGGTAATAAGTAAAGTGTATCTTGTATGTTAATGTAAGTGATGCCTAAAAATATTATTAGTGTTAACTAATCTTTCTTAGTTTTGATCACATCAAACTATACAACACATTTAGAGTAACACACAAAACGAATTATTTAACTAACACTATCATCAAGGTAATAATCATATCACTAACTTTTCTTAATCATACTTAGTGATCATCAAAGTGATTATCCTTAAAACTCACTTTTGTTAATATGACAAAAGATTTTTTAATAAACTTTCTTTTTAAGAAAATGTTTTATTAAAATGGAAAATGTAAATTTGAAAATGGCATATTCCATATGCCATAAGAATATCATTTGAAGGTTTAAAAAACCTCAGATATTCCTACCCCACTAAAAGTCAAAAAAGGGAGCGGACTCTACTGGGCGGTACCTTAAGTAGCTAGGCGGTTCCTTAGCGATATAGAACCGCCGGGCTAGATAAGGATCCGCGCCCAGCTAGCCGTTACACTTTGTTTTCTATAAATAGTGGATCAAATCTCATTTTACAACAACCCTCTTGGATGTTTTTCTCAGCCCCTTTTCTCTTTTCTATAACATAATCATTAGTAAATTATCACTTAATGTGTTAAGTATGTTTACATATGATTATCCTCTTGATCCCCTCCTTTACCTTGTCCAATGAGAAGATCACTCACTCACTAGTGTTGTGATAAAGATGAATTCATGAATTAGTCATGTTCATCATGTTAGCCTTTTTGTTTTTGTTGATCCATTTGTATTTATGAATACTTGTATTAGTTGTGTTCATCCAAGCTATTTATGAATACTTGGATTTGTCGTGTACATCCATTGCATATGTGTTTGCTTGGATTTGTGTTGTGAAGATCCAAGCTACATGTGTGTACTTGGATATGTTTAGTTGAGTTGTAATAGATCATGTAGTAGTTCTCACTAAACTATAAAGTGATGTGGTTGTGTCTTATGAGTTCTCACTAAACTTGAAAGTGATTAGTAGTTGTGTTGTGTGAAGTTCTCACTTAGCTTCAAAGTGAAGAGTCGTGAATATTGGTTCTACCTTGAGATTAGAACTTGACATCTAGCCTTGTGTCGTTAAATTGTGAAGTAGGCAACATTGTGTAGATTGGTCCTAGCTAAAGATTAGGTCTCGACATTTAGCTTAGTGTCGTAAAATAATGTAAGAGACAATGTAAGGCTTTCTCCACCAAGAAGGGAGCTTGTGGATATAGTGGAAATCTCGAGTAGGTGTACCCGAGGAGTGGAGTAGAAACGAGGATAGAGCCTCATTGTCGAACCACTATAAATCTTGGTGTCTTGTCATTAGGTTGTCTCTTTCCTTACTCTTTACTTATTTCATTATCATTACACTTACCTATTACCCTTGCTATTGCATTTAAATTGAATCTAATCATTATGCAACTTAGCTTCAAGTAAAAGATAGTTTTGATACAAACTTAATTGAAAGTAATTTTAATTAGGTGACTAATCGAAGAGAAACTATTCAACCCCCCCTTCTAATTTCTACAATTGGTATCAGAGCGATGGTCACTCAAGATCTTTGAAGTATATTGTACTTTAAAACTTGGATCGATCCATTTTCTCCTCAAATTAGAAGGTCAAGTTGTACTAACGTTTCTTTTTGGTCAAAACTATTTTTTCTTGGAAAATAGGCCTTTTAATATGTAATATTGCATCCCTCTTAGATTAATAGCTTTTATGCATTTTAGATCTACTCTTGAAATGTATCTACTAGTTTGCATCTTGCTTTATGTAGGTACTCATGAAGATCAATCATTTAATTGGTTGTGGATTGAGTTACTTGCACTTGTAGAAGACTCATCTTCATTGATCTTCAACATCTTTGAATGATGATATCAAGATGATTGGGAATGATACTAGTCCTTGAAGACTTAGTACTCATCATAGTCATTGTTGGGCATTGCATTGATTCCTTGATAGATTGGAATGCTTTTTGTGGCCAAGCTACGCTTTCGTTCTTCCACACGTCCTTTGATTGTTACTTGACTATGTGCTTTTTCTTGGCATTCTTGCCTTGACATTTGTTTGTGGTTTGTGATTCTTTTCCTTTACCCTCTCAAACCTTTATTTCTTGGATACTTGACACACTATGGTGATGTAGAGTGAGTTAGTTGTAGCTTAAAGTATCAAGCATGATATCCATGGTTTGCACCCATACGGTTAGTAGGCCTTTTGTGGGAGAGAAAGTGAATTAATACCTTGCTCATATTTTGGTTTAGACTAAGACTATTATTGAAAGTGATCTTAGTCTATGCATCAATATTTGCTTTGTGCTTATTCATTACATAAGCCGTTTAACACTTCACCGGAAAGGCACGTCTTAAACCACTATATATAACACAAGCTATTCGTCTCCACGATTTGAAGATTGTCATTAATCCCTTGATCATTAGTCTTAGTCTTGATTCACTTCCCTTGACTTCTCTCCACTTTGCTTTTTCGCAACGAGTAGTCGTTTGTCCGTTTCGGTTCTTTTCGATCTCGATTCAACTCGTAATCCTTCATTAAGGAATATTGCTTAGTGTTATGATGATCCAATGATATTCTAAAAGGTTTAATATATATTTTTAAGTATTTTAGAAAACTTGGTTTTCAAAATTTTGGCGTATTTCATTGATAAAAACCAGCCTCTGTAGGTGGTTCTTTATCTCTGGCGGCTCAAACCCGCGGTTCCTTATCGATATGGAACCGCGGGCAGTAAAGTTTTTCAGAGCGCCAGTTTTATTAAATTACTATTTTACAAACCAAACCCTCTCTCTCCCAAAAACACACAGCCGACAGATTTCACCTTTTCTACCATTGTTGAAGCTTCAAAAACCTATAATCACTCAAATTAATTCATTCCAAGTTGTGGGTTTCACTCATCCTTCATCAAACATCAATTAATTGAGTATTTTCTTTCAATTTCATCTATTTTGTTCTAGGGTTCATCCTTTCATAATTGGGGATTTTTAAAATTGATATTGAATTAGAACCTTAATAAGAATATGGGTTGACATAGTTATCTTACTATGATTCCTTAGGTTCATATTCATTAAGATTTCACTAAAACCCACTTGTAGAACAAATCTGAATTTTGGCTAAATGATTTTGGTTAAAAGATGGAATTGAGATGAACCTATGAACAAATAGGTAGATGCATTGTTAACGCTTACCTAAAAATCTTGTTTTGAAAAACCAATGTTATAGTCCATTGTTGACATAGTTCATATGTTCTTGGTTAATGATGGAATAGATACATTGTGAACATGAGAATTATATGGATTCAATCCTTTTTTTGTCAAGAAATTGATATAACACATTCTCATATTTTGATTTTTGATTTTATTTTTCATATGAGTGATTGGAAAAATATTTTATTGTGTTTATATTAGGTACTAATCATGCCTTCATAATACCAAAAGGATAATAAACTCACTAGACAATACATGACAAACATTTCCCAAACCTATGCTTCCACTCATCTTCGAAACTCCTTTTCATCTCTTTCAACTCGAAATTTCCATGAGGGTAGAGTTGTTGATGAGGGAATAACGGGTTATGACTATATAAAATCTATGTTTGAGCTTTCGGGGTTTGATTGCTTGCTCAACATAGATGAAGATATTTACCCCTTATTTCTTCTAGAATTTTTTAGCACTTACTCCATGTTTGAATACAATGGTGAAATCTTCATTCGATACTTGTTGAATGATCAAATCATTCAATACTCTATTGAAGATTTCGGTGAAATTCTTGGTGTGCCATATGAAGGCACTTATCGTTTCACGGATAAATGGAGACTTGATGCTCTCTTGGAATCCTACGAAAAACCTCCAAATGACCACGCTGAAATTGATCCGTAATTTATCCTTGATATCATTTCGATAGAGCGTGATGGAAACGTTGTGAGAAGCCTTCATTCTAATGTGCGAAATGTGAATCGCTATGAAGTGCTCTCAAGCGACCTTATGGATTTTATGGTCCAATGGGAAAATATCCTTAGGGAGAATGTATTTTGTCTTGGTGGTAACCGAGATCATATCCCGTCTTGTATGGTGCATATGTTGTGTTGCATCTTTAATCAACCAAGTACAATTTGGAATTCTATATCGCTCGACGAATAAATTATGCCATTTCAAAGCCCAAAACAAACCTTCCCTATGCTATGCTTCTTACTCGCCTTTTCAAAAGGGTTGCTCATGACTTTCCCCACCTCGACCTTTCTCGCTTTCACCCAGTTCATCGGGTTATGTTGCCTATTCAAGAGGTATATGAAAGAAAGCCTAGAAGTGATCGAGGTTCGCGAAAATCTGATCATCAAGAGTCGGATGATGAGGACACCTATATGCCAACAAGTGATGGTGGTGGCATAGGTTCTAGTTCTCATTTCAACTCTTCGAGTAATTCCCACCCATCCTCAAACTCATTCGTGGATGGACTTGAAGACTTAGCTCCTCCACCTCATTATTCCTCTAGTGAAGTAGCGGAAGATCTCAACATGGAGCATCTCTACCGTGAAAATCTTAGGACTCGAGGTGAGCTACATGAACATCGGGTGGAGTCAAGGAAGGGTTTCAAGTACTTGGGGAATATGATCAAGGGATTGGGCAAGAAAATAAGGTGAAGACTTTGAAGTGTTTCAAAGTATGCATATTGGTAAACATGTATTGTGATGTTGAACAATTTTTTTTATTTTGGTTGTGTACTAACTAATGCTACTTGTTTGGATTATTTGTTATTTTTATCCTAATGGTTATCTATGCCATTGTGTTTATAATCTGCATAGCTTTGTGCATCCTATGTGTTAGTTAGATTCCTAGATTTTGGTCAGTAGTTAACTTTGGCTTGAAAATCCTTTGATAAAAATCTGGGCTAACCAAAGTTTGAGAAAGTACCATTTTTGAACACCTCTGGTCGCGGTTCCATATCAACCCGCGGTATCTTATTGATAAGGTACCGCCGTCCCTAGATAAGGAACCGCCGGCTACTGTGTCCGACAGAATCTTTGCTTTACACTATTTTCCTTAATCTGTGTAAACCTTGCTTGTTTCTTTGCAAAAACCTGCACATTTCCTAAACTAGGTTAGCTAAATTCATTGTTCACATAAAATGTTTTTAACCCATTACTAGTTTGGATCATCCCCTCATCCTTTTAAACCCACCTTGTTAGCCATGTTCTTCACATCAAACCATTCTTTCTTAAACCTTAAACCTCTCTTTACAACCATGGTTTCTACAAGAAGCTCAAACTCATCAAAAACCTCCACTTCAAGGAAAAATCTTAAGATTAAGATCAAATTGCCTAAACCTAACTCTTCACCCTTTCACACACCCAAGAATGAGATTGTTCCAATTCTCATTTCTTCATCAACCTCACCACCTCTTGCTCCATGCAAGACTACATCAACCCATGGTACCAACCATTCTCATGGTTCTACCTCCTCTTCATTCCAATCTAAAATGTATGAGCTTTCCTCACCCTTCTCTCCAAGTAATCCCTTGGATGTGACTACCCAACCACAACCCATCCAAAGCATTCCCATTGTGAATGACTTTGATGATACCTTGGTGACTTCACCATTTACCCCTCCAAACTCACCCATTTCACCCTTGGAGAGCATACCTCCACACTCACCCACATCACCCTTGGAGAACATACCACATCCACCTCCACCTCCCTCAAACACTCCCATTTTGGGTGTTCCACTTCCCTTCTTTATGGGTGATCCTTACTTCCTTGGGTTCCTAGAAGCTCATGGTTCTCATTGTCCATGTTGCCTCTACAATAAATACATCATTCAAATTCTTAGGATGGAGATGCTTGGACTTCATATGAGGTTGCAAGACTTCTTACTCACCTTGTTTAACATGCCTCCTCCTAGGAGATGCATGGTGATTTTCTTTAAGTTTTTTAAGAAAAACCAAGCCAAGGAAGACTACTAATCAAGACCTAGCTTTAATTTATCTTTATTTTAGTTAATTATTTTTCTTTATTTCCTTAAATGTATCTCTTTCCCTCCATGAGTTTTTTATGAGGATGAATTATGGACTTAGCATTATGTGTTTCTATCTTTATGTACACATTAATCAACTTTAATTCCAAATTATAATTGAACCTAAATCGATCACAACCTTTAAAATTTGACTAAAATTGGTACAAAAAGTTATCTAAATATTTTGTCACCCTTTGTCAAGACATTATGGTGAATGTGTTGCTTTTATGCAACCCTATCATAATTTAGTGCTAATAGAGGTAAAATTCCAAGATTTGCAATTTTTTAAAAAAGTCTTAGTTGTTCTCAAAACCCTGGAAAATCAAGATTTCAAGTCCACTGCACGTGGCTCACTAAAGTCGCGCGGTTCCTTAAGTGATAAGGAACCACCGGTCCCTATAAGGTACCACGGACAGAAAAGCCAATTTTTGGCTCGTTTTTGGTCTTTCTTCATAAACCTATCCCTGTCAAGATTCCATGTTTACTCAATTTGGCTAAACATTCCTTGACACTTTATATTTGATTTTCAAACCTTTGCCTTGTATACTTTCTTCTTATACCCCCACCTTGAGATTTCATTCTCACACCTCAACAATGCCTAACTCTTCCTTTCATAACCTTGACATTTCATTGTCACAAACCTCCTCACCCAAAGCTTCCTCATCCAAGCTTTCAAAGAAACCGAAGATCTCGGTTCGACCTATTTGGATCAAGAAAAATTAACCCTCTTCATCCAAACCACCGAAGAACCCCACCGTCTCTCCAATCAAGTATTGGAATGAGACCTACTCCATTAACCCCATCATCGGAGAAAAAGAAAATCTCCCCCACCACCAAAACCTTTTGACACCCCCCAACTCAATGACCTTTCAACCTTCCCAAACCTCACAAGGCATTGTGAAAACATTTCCTACCTACTATCCTCACCACCACCAAACCCTAGGTGTGATGGCCTTCCCCCATCAACCGAATTTGTGTTGCATCATGGATCCTCATGTACTTGTTTTCGATTTCAACAAATTGAACTTGCTCATGTGTATGAGAAGTTAAATTTTCTTGAATTCCTCCTCACTCGACCTCCTCTCAAAGTTTTCGTTCCCGTGGACAAAACTTCGAATGATGCTTCATCGTCTTATTTTTCCAACTAAAGGGCTATGCACTCTTGGAGTCAATAAAACTTTATTTGTTTTAAAGTCATTAATGTTTTAGCAATCTTGGAAAATTATCACTATTAGAATAGCTTATGCTTTGTGGTTTATTTTTCATATCTTTTGCTTTAGATACTCATATTATGTGTATGACTATCTACCTTGTTTGTCTCTTTCATATTTATGTAATATGAAACCTTTGTGTTATGTTTGTTTTTTTATTTGATCATTCTCTCTTCCTTTTGAGTTGATCGTGGTTGATCTTTACAATTGATTATGGGTGATTCCATCAATTCTAAATTTTAACCCTTTGACAAATTTATCATCTTCATTGGTTGGATGTTTCTTTTCCACCTTCATTCCACCAATTGAACTTTGATTTTGTCATTTACCTCTTTGGACATACTTAGCAAATTCTTGTTTCTAATTTGAGATTTCTTCTCCTTCTCCCTCTCAAGTTACTTAGTAGGTAGTGATCATATATACATTGATGTTTCTTTCTTTTCTACTAACCTTTGTGTAGCATGTTACCTTATCTCATACACTTGGTGCCCCAAGCAAGGGGGAGCAACCACCAAGGGGGAGCTACTAGCAAAGTCCGGTTCTCTTCAAAGACTTGTACTTACCTTTTTGCTACGACAAAGGGGGAGAAATAATAGTGATAAACTCGTTAATAATTAGATATTTTGTGTTTATAAGTAAATGAGTTTATAGTTTATCGTAATCAAAAAGGGGGAGATTGTTAATGCAAGTGATGCCTAAAAACATTATTAGTGTTAACTAATCTTTCTTAGTTTTGATCACAACAAACTATACAACACATTTAGTGTAAAACACAAAACGAATTATTTAACTAACACTATCATCAAGGTAATAATCATATCACTAACTTTTCTTAATCATACTTAGTGATCATCAAAGTGATTATTCTTGAAACTCACTTTTGTTAATATGACAAAAGATTTTTTAATAAACTTTCTTTTTAAGAAAATGTTTTATTAAAATGGAAAATGAAAATTTGAAAATGGCATATTCCATATGCCATAAGAATATCCTTTGAAGGTTTAAAAAACCTCAGATATTCCTACCCCACTAAAAGAAAAAAAGGGAACGGACTCTACTGGGCGGTACCTTAAGTAGCTAGGCGGTTCCTTAGCGATTTGGAACCGCCAGGCTAGATAAGGATCTGTGAGAACTCGTATTTTTCTCGATAATTAAATTATTCTTTTAGTCGTACTTATCGATTTTATAATGTTTTACTTGTTCCTTTTACTTTTTCATATGTAAATCCTGAGATCTCAAGAATTTTAATTAAATTGTATTTTAATTATTTTTCTGATCATTGATAATATTTTATTCGGAGTTAT
Organism: Glebionis coronaria; assembly: GCA_025667525.1. NCBI lineage: Eukaryota > Viridiplantae > Streptophyta > Magnoliopsida > Asterales > Asteraceae > Glebionis > Glebionis coronaria. Next base: position 13,067 of record JANFOE010003360.1, read on the forward strand.
AAAAAAATTACTTTTATTTTTCCAAATTTATTACTATTGTAACCCGAACTTTAAAATTAATATTTAGACCAAGTTCTTATACTATTTTAAATATTCGGACCAATATTAATTAATTAACTTTTATTTGTCATATACGTTCGACTAATAATATTGAATTCTCGGCTAACTGGCAATGTTAAGGCTTTAACATATCAGATACGTGTCACTTATTATTTATCGACTAAGTGTATGTCTGTCATCGACCGTGAATATCCTCATTATGACATATAAACATTTTCTATTATCGTCATTTTAATTTCTCGTTTTACGAGAAATCTTTGTAATTTACGTTAAGCCTTTAGGCGTCATTCGTTATACGACGCGTTAACATTTATTAAATTATAATCCCTTATTTATTTATTAAAATTTTAATGTTATCCGAATGCCAATGTTTTTATTTTATATTGAGCGTTTATTTTTCGTGTTTTACGCGTATATTTCAAATCGCGTAACTTTTCAAATATCAGGTATCGATAATACCCAATACTTCATATATAACAAGTAAATTCTATGACACCACACCACCCATTCAAGGTAACGTGTCATCTCCAATCAACAAAACCATACACGTGTTTTGGTTTATAAGTTTTCATCCTATCTAAATTTTCATGTAATAACTAAAGGTCATAAGACCATTTCACTTATATTATGTTTGCAATGAAACCAAAAGCATATGTCCTCCTTTTTGCCGAACATAAGCAAAACAAAACAATATCTAGTATTTTCAAAATTTCTAGCAAATTCATACTTACCTTCCATTTTATTCGAATGCAACATCAGTTACAAGCAGAATTTAAGCCACAAAATTTCATTCTCCATTTTCCCTAGGTATGATAATATTTCATTTCATTTCATAAATGAAATTTTAACTTTTCTCAAATCATTAAATGATAGTTTTTTTTGTATTGATTAGTAATATTAATGTATTATTTTTTATTGTTTTTTTATGGTTCGAAACTCACATAAAACAATAAATTAGATTGTTGTTTTTTCTTCAATGCTTTTAAATATGGTCATTTATTTACATGATTTCTAATATCAAGTTTTCATATTGAACATTTAGTCATTATTTTAGTTTTTATTGTTTTTATTTAGAGTTAGTTGTAATATATTACTTTTGTGACGTTAAGGTGGTAATTTCTTGACTAAATTAGTGGTAGGCCGTTAATTGTTAGTGGGTTAATCTTGAAGCTTATGGAAATGGTATTAAAGCTTACAGAGTCAGGTTAAGAGTTTTGTTCCGTGTCATCCATTCCTTTGGCGATATAATCTATTAATTGAGGTGAGTTCATAGCCCCTTTTTACTACTTATACATTATTTCTAAACGCGGGGTGAGATTTTACATGGTGGAACACATTCATTTAAAACTATATGCTATCCAGAACTTGTATTCTATCCAGAACTTGTATGCTATCCAGAACTTGTATGCTATCAAGAACTTGTATGCTTTCCAGAACTTGATGATTTCCAACAGATTTTCATTATTATTATTGCTTTTAGTTATAGCTCTTAAGTTTCCTCTCCTAATCATGAACCGTTAATTTACTTGTGTTTCTAAGCGCGAATGTTGTGGGTGGATCCATCGGGATTGACAATCCCCGTCCCATGTTGTGGTTGTTTAACCATGACGCATTTCATTTGTTTATACTTGAGTATTTAGGCTGAATACTCACTAGAGGAAATTACATTGAGTTAAGCTTCGGTTCATGAACTAAATAGCAATAATAATGGTTTCGGACCATGGTTATCGTACGTAACCGTTTTACCCATTACTTGTTTTACAAATGAATGCTTGTGTTCCACACCTTTACTGCTAAACCTATGAATATCACTCAACTTTATGTTGACGATTTTACATGTTTAATCTCAGGTATTATTACTTAGCTTTGCTTGGATGGGAGCCCGCAGGATATTATCGTAGCTTGGAGATTTATGTGTTACTTTTTAAAGTTTGGTTTTGGTAAAAGCTGTCAGAAGTTTAACCTATATTTTGGTAACAACATGTTACAAAACAACGTTTAAATAATAGATTTTCCGCTTATAAAACTCTGGGACCTTTGTTTAAAAACTCTGAATTTTTGTGATGTAATGTATAAGTTTTTATTATGTCAACTTTATGTCAACAGTATTTCATTGTTTCTTGTACCATGACGTGGAACCCCTTTGCCGCCTACATGTTTCCTTGCCTTATTTTGGGGGTCTCAAAGATTGGTATCAGAGCGATGGTTATAGGGAACTGAGTCGTTTTTAAAACTTAGTCTATAACCGAACGTTCAAATATTTCATGTTTAAAGTGTCAAACACAGAATCTGCCATTGTTGTACGATATCTGCGCGGGTAACTCTCTAATCCTTATTATTTATTTTTAATTATCATCATAGTATTTCTTCTCCTGATTACATGTTAAAATATTACATTACCCTAATGACGATAATTACTATGTCTTTTCAAAACCTTTGTGTTTTATGAATTATCATTGGATATTACTTGAATACATATGCTCTTACTGTATTTCTTGAATTCTTGTTCTTGTGAACTGATCTTGTTACAATAATTTGAAATCGTTAATATATTTCATACTTGTATTCGGAGCGCGTATGCTGCCGACTTTTCATACTCACTTTTCTGAGTACAATTGCTATTTCATTTATGCGTGATGCGACTGACATCACATACTCGTTCATTTTGAACCGCTTGTTTTTCTTGACTCACTGCTATATTTTGTCGTATTCTCGTAATACCATTGTTCGGAATTAAATAAGTGTTGTCGTTTTCAATGAAAATTTTGATTTTCATTTAACTACCGTGCGTGTTATTTTCATTGTTAAACCTCTTAAAGCTATCTATTTAGATATCCAAATTGTTTTCTGACCATTCGTAATTGAATGTTTAGTCTATAGACCATTGTGTAGCTCAATGTGTCTCCAAAAAAACCTAAAGAACATGTGTGAGTCACACATCTCTAAGCATTCGTTGAATCTGTGTTAAATAATATCAAGGGTTTCATAACCTAGATTTACCTTTACGTCACCGTTTTACACGACAATTGTAAATGGAATACATTTTATTTCATTTACCATTCTACGTTTCGACTTCGAATTACAACGTCCGTTTGTACCTTGAAACCATCATTGTCATCTTGAGATTCATCATTTATTGTGTAGTGAATGTTTGGAATACAATTGTACTTCTATAAACCTGTACCCCCTTTTATTAAACCTCCTCGCTCCAGGAGTGCGACTTGTTAATGTCCCATTTCTTTCTCGATATGTTTTGTGATTTTGGAAAATGCACGTCACCAAGAGACCTTCCTGCGTTCCATCTTGCAACCTAAGACACGGATGTCATGCGCCATTTTTGATTTCTTATGTTTATCGCTGGTATTCTTGAACCATTTCTATACTATGTTTTCTTTACATGATTAATTTTACATTTTATTCTCTTCGTTTTTATGAAATCCACAAGTCATGTGTGTACATAAATTCCGAGTCATTATTAAGTTCGATTAAATTTCAAGGTATGTTAAAAAGTATACTTTGTACAAAAACTTTACATCAAATTTAACAGTGTCGAGAAAATATTTTTATAAACTCTTAGACATAAAAATATATTTCTACTTGTTGAGACGTTCGTTTAGGACATAACATTTGACACGAAAATCTTAAAAATGAGCAAGTTACGCTCATTTGAAAATGTAAAATTTAAGAACTTAATTCTGCGTAATTCTAAAATATCATTTTGTTGACAGATTTGGTGCGAGGGCATTTACGTCCATTTTTGATCCGTTTCAAGTCTCGAAAAAACTATAAAAATTTTCAAAACATCGTTTTACACCAAGTAGCATTAGACTTCAAGCCTTAAAAATGTCATTAGCAAGTCAATTGGTCCGGTCAAACCCCAAAAGTCAAAGTTGACTAAAAAGTCAAGGCTGATAGAAACTTTAAAATGTGGTTTTTAGGCATTTTTGAGTTTGTTTGAACTCGTAAAACTTTAACTAATGATAATTTTACCACTAAAAACATTGATTGCGTTTGAAGACGTTTAAAAATAGTAACTTTGAGTCTGGCCATACATACATATATTTTGAACTTTTGGAACCAAGTGATTTGATAAACCGATGATGAACTATTTGTTTCGAAAAAGATGTGTACATTTTTATGTGTCGCTATTTTCTTGTTAAATTCCTAAACTTACTTAAAATAGAAACTTTTCGGAGTAATTGTACTATTTGGGAACTGATGCTCTAATTTCTTAAAAGCATATTTATGTCAAATAAATTATGATGTAAACGCATATGGATTCCTTTATCTTCTCTTTCATAAATGACTTATTTGTCAATTTATTTTATCTTCTTCTACTTCTATCGTAACACTGATTTGGGTCGAGATTTGAAGTTCTTGTTTTCATATCTTTCGTTATCATTTTGACACGTGTCTCATGGCAATTCCGGCTAAACCTTTTGAAACCTTATCACCTTGTAACCATTTCATCGATTGTGTGATGAACTACTCTTTATTACCCTCATGTAACCCACTCGCTATTTTGTAAGCTATCATCGTGTCACCATATGAATTTAAACCGATATTGTTTACAAATCATTTTACAAAATGTTTTACTTGGACTTTATAGAATACTTGAATGTTACCTTATAAAAATTAATATACTTGAATGTTACTTATAAAAATTAATTGACATTCATTTTACGATGTATTTTCACAAATTATTCTACCTTGGTCTTATAAAGAAATCTTATGACATTAAGATTGTTTTTTTAAAATATCTAGCCGATTTACCTACTTGTGAAAGGTTTCATAAATCATTTTAAATCTTGTTTTACAAATGGCACTATATACATATTTTATATCATATGACATGTAATACTGGTTTGACGAAGCTGAGCATCACATTGCTAGTCCTAAATTATGCATGGCCTGATCACCTATGTGTAATTTAGAAGGAGCCATGCAAGGCCGAATAGTAGTCACATTAAATATTTGGTCAAGAACCAACTTTTTTCTTATGTTCTTTGAAAAGTTAGAAAAAATAAAGTTTTGAAAATTTTTACATCTTATGCGAGTAGCATTAGTTCGTGACATACATATATGATCCCTTATCTTTCTTTGAACGAATTACATGCCTCATGCACATAATTCCTTTCTCAACGACCTTTGTTTTACTTGTTACCTCATCTGCTTTCGTGATATAATTCTTGTTATCACTTGTCCAATTTCTTACCATTAATACCAGACTTGAAAGTTTCAACGTTGTTATGCTTCTACATCGATCGACCTTTTTTTATCTATTTTGGTATACCTTCGAAACGTCTATGGACGCGGTTAATGATTTATGACTGGACGTGAACAATGATTTCGTGTATTTGTCATGATGTGTGTTAGACTCTATTGTCTTGAAATTCATTCGTGAGAACCATGTGTTGATTTCGCCTCTCGTTGTTCATTTTACTGGAATTACTCTCAAGTGACTTCTTAAGAATTTTCTTGATTTAAAATTTTGTTGTGGGGCTTTTCTCTTTCGATCGTGTATCGACCACAGAGAACTTAATAAGCCATTGTTGGTGACACCAACCACGCTTGAGAATTAATCATTGCTAAATCCTTTGTTTTTATTGTCCTTATCATCGATGCATCTATTTTATCATATTCGTTATGAAATTGATACAAATTTCATTTTATTCACTCGTGCTATTGCTTGTATACTAAATTACCTGGGAAGCAATGAATCAGTTCTAAAGTAAGTATTCCCATTTGCTCGCATCTTCTTCCGTCTCCAGTTGAACTATGAGGGACCAGAGTTCCTTTAGGAGGGCCGACTGTGAGAACTCGTATTTTTCTCGATAATTAAATTAATCGTTTAGTCGTACTTATCGATTTTATAATGTTTTACTTGTTCCTTTTACTTTTTCATATGTAAATCCTGAGATCTCAAGAATTTTAATTAAATTGTATTTTAATTATTTTTCTGATCATTGATAATATTTTATTCGGAGTTATAAAAAAAATTATTTTTATTTTTCCAAATTTATTTACTATTGTAACCCGAACTTTAAAATTAATATTTAGACCGAGTTCTAATACTATTTTAAATATTCGGACCAATATTAATTAATTGACTTTTATTTGTCATATACGTTCGACTAATAATATTGAATTCTCGGCTAACTGGCAATGTTAAGGCTTTAACATATTAGATACGTGTCACTAATTATTTATCGACTAAGTGTATGTCCGTCATCGACCTTGAATATCCTCATTATGACATATAAATATTTTCTATTATCGTCATTTTAATTTCTCGTTTTACGAGAAATCTTTATAATTTACATTAAGCCTTTAGGCGTCATTCGTTATACGACGCGTTAACATTTATTAAATTATAATCCCTTATTTTTTATTAAAATTTTAACGTTATCCGAATGTCAATGTTTTTATTTTATATTGAGCGTTTATTTTTCGAGTTTTACGCGTATCTTTCAAATTGCGTAACTTTTAAAATATCAGGTATCGATAATACCCAATACTTCATATATAACAAGTAAATTCTATGACACCACACCACCCATTCAAGGTAACGTGTCATCTCCAATCAACAAAACCATACACGTGTTTTGGTTTATAATTTTTCATCCTATCTAAATTTTCATGTAATAACTAAAGGTCATAAGACCATTTCACTTATATTATGTTTGCAATGAAACGAAAAGCATATGTCCTCCTTTTTGCCGAACACAAGCAAAACACAGCAATATCTAGTATTTTCAAAATTTCTAGCAAATTCATACTTACCTTCCATTTTATTCGAATGCAACATCAGTCACAAGCAGAATTTAAGCCACAAAATTTCATTCTCCATTTTCCCTATGTATGATAATATTTCATTTCATTTCATAAATGAAATTTTAAATTTTCTCAAATCATTAAATGATAGTTTTTTTGTATTGATGAGTAAAATTAATGTATTTTATTGTTTTTTTTATGGTTCAAAACTCACATAAAATAATAAATTAGATTGTTGTTTTTTCTTCAATGCTTTTAAATATGGTCATTTATTTACATGATTTCTAATATCAAGTTTTCATATTGAACGTTTAGTCATTATTTTAGTTTTTATTGTTTTTATTTAGAGTTAGTAGTAATATATTACTTTTATGACGTTAAGGTGGTAATTTCTTGGCTAAATTAGTGGTAGGCCGTTAATTGTTAACGGGTTAATCTTGAAGCTTATTGAAATGGTATTAAAGCTTACGGAGTCACGGTTAAGAGTTTCGTTCCGTGTCATCCATTCCTTTGGCGATATAATCTATTGATTGAGGTGAGTTCATAGCCCCTTTTTATTACTTATACATTGTTTCTAAACGCGGGGTGAGATTTTACATGGTGGAACACATTCATTTAAAACTGTATGCTATCCAGAACTTGTATGCTATCCAGAACTTGTATGCTATCCAGAACTTGTATGATATCCAGAACTTGTATGCTTTCCAGAATTTGATGATTTCCAACAGATTTTCATTATTATTATTGCTTTTAGTTATAGCCCTTAAGTTTCCTCTCCTGATCATGAACCGTTAATTTACTTGTGTTTCTAAGCGCGAATGTTTTGGGTGGATCCATCCGGATTGACAATCCCCATCCCATGTTGCGGTTGTTTAACCATGACGCATTTCATTTGTTTATACTTGAGTATTTAGGCTGAATACTCACAAGAGGAACTTACATTGAGTTAAGCTTCGGTTCATGAACTAAATAGCAATAATAATGGTTTCGGACTATGGTTATCGTACGTAACCATTTTCCCCATTACTTGTTTTACAAATGAATGCTTGTGTTCCACACCTTTACTACTAAACCTATGAATATCACTCAACTTTATGTTGACGATTTTACATGTTTAATCTCAGGTATTATTACTTAGCTTTGCTTGGATGGGAGCCCGCAGGATATTATCGCAGCTTGGAGATTTCTGTGTTACTTTTTAAAGTTTGGTTTTGGTAAAAGCTGTCAGAAGTTTAACCTATATTTTTGGTAACAACATGTTACAAAACCATGTTTAAATAAGAGATTTTCCGCTTATAAAACTCTGGGACATTTGTTTAAAAACTCTGATCTTTTTTTGATGTAATGTGTAAGTTTTTATTACGTCAACTTTATGTCAACAGTATTTCATTGTTTCTTGTACCATGACGTGGAACCCCTTTGCCGCCTACATGTTTGCTTGCCTGATTTTGGGGGTCTCACAAGATCCACGCCAGCTAGCCGTTACACTTTGTCTTCTATAAATAGTGGATCAAATCTTATTTTCCAACAACCCCCTTGGACGTTTTTCTCAACCCCTTTTCTCTTTTCTATAGCATAATCATTAGTAAATGATCACTTAATGTGTTAAGTATGTTTACATATGATTATCCTCTTGATCCCCTCCTTTACCTTGTCCAATGAGAAGATCACTCACTCACTAGTGTTGTGAGAAAGATGAATTCATGAATTAGTCATGTTCATCATGTTAGCCTTTTTGTTTTTGTTGATCCATTTGTATTTATGAATACTTGGACTAGTTGTGTTCATCCAAGCTATTTGTAAATACTTGGATTTGTCGTGTACATCCATTGCATATGTGTTTGCTTGGATTTGTGTTGTGTAGATCCAAGCTACATGTGTGTACTTGGATATGTTTAGTTGAGTTGTAATAGATTGTGTAGTAGTTCTCACTAAACTATAAAGTGATGTGGTTGTGTCTTGTGAGTTCTGACTAAACTTGAAAGTGATTAGTCGTTGTGTTGTGTGAAGTTCTCACTTAGATTCAAAGTGAAGAGTCATGAAGATTGGTTCTACCTTGAGATTAGAACTCGACATCTAGCCTTGTGTCGTTAAATTTTGAAGTAGGCAACGTTGTGTAGATTGGTCCTAGCTAAAGATTAGGTCTCGACATTTAGCTTAGTGTCGTAAAATAATGTAAGCGACGATGTAAGGCTTTCTCCGGCAAGAAGGGAGCTTGTGGAAATAGTGGAAATCTCGAGTAGGTGTACTCGAGGAGTAGAGTAGAAACGAGGATAGAACCTCGTTGTCAAACCACTATAAATCTTGGTGTCTTGTCATTAGGTTGTCTCTTTCCTTACTCTTTAATTATTTCATTATCATTACACTTACCTATTACCATTGCTAATGCATTTGAATTGAATTTAATCATTATGCAACTTAGCTTCAAGTAAAAGATAGTTTTGATACAAACCTAATTGAAAGTAATTTTAATTAGGTGACTAATCGAAGAGAAACTATTCAACCCGCCCTTCTAGTTTCTATATTGTATTATAATGCACGAGTTATATGTTAATGGAAACGATGATACATGAGGCTCGAGTTCACCATGGTGTACGGTC
>JANFOE010003360.1:27500-32812 GCA_025667525.1 Glebionis coronaria
CTGTGTTATTTTCCTGCATTACAATGTAAACTTTACTACATCAAAATGTATATTCTACTCCATCACAATACAATAGACAATCTTACTGCATCACGCTTTTATACCTACTCCATCATAATGAAAAGCTACTTAACTTTAAGACCAGTAACAACCATTTAACTCTGAAAATCATAGTATTTATAGCTAAACCTAATACGTGCCAAACATCAGCACAATATTACCAAATACTGTAACAACCATCTAAATTCATTTAACTACTTCATACAATAACAAAATTCAATTAACTTCACTTGATCAATAAGAAATAACATAAATGTTATGTACATTAGTGAATCTATAGAATCATTAATGTGAATTACAAACTAAAACATTATAATGCGGTAAAAAATTATAAGTATATTACAAATAGTTTCTACTGAATTGCAGTTATGTTTTATTGCATTACCGTATATTCTACAACATTAGTGTATATCATACTACATTATTTTATACCCAACTGCATTACTATATATTCTACAACATTACCGTATATTCTACAACATTAGTGTTTTACAACATTAGTGTTTTACAACAGTACCGTATATTCTACAACATTACTGTATATTATACAACATTACCGTATATTCTACAACATTACCGTATATTCTACAACATTACCGTATATTCTACAACATTATTGTTTTACAACAGTTATGTTATATTGCATTACCGTATATTCTACAACATTAGTGTTTTATTGCATTATTTTATTGCATTACCGTATATTCTACAACATTAGTGTATATCATACTACATTATTTTATACCCAACTGCATTACTAAATATTCTACAACATTACCGTATATTCTACAACATTAGTGTTTTACAACAGTACCGTATATTCTACAACATTACTGTATATTCTACAACATTACCGTATATTCTACAACATTACCGTATATTCTACAACATTAGTGTTTTACAACAGTTATGTTTTATTGCATTACAGTATATTCTACAACATTAGTGTTTTATTGCATTACCGTATATTCTACAACATTAGTGTATATCATACTGCATTATTTTATTTCAGTACCGTATATTCCACAACATTACCGTATATTCTACAGCATTACCGTATATTCTACAACATTAGTGTTTTACAACAGTTATGTTTTATTGCATTACCGTATATTCTACAATATTAATGTTTTATTGCATTATTTTATGGCATTACCGTATATTCTACAACATTAGTGTATATCATACTGCATTATTTTATACCCAACTGCATTACTATATATTCTACAACATTACCGTATATTCTACAATATTAGTGTTTTACAACATTAGTGTTTTACAACAGTACCGTATATTCTACAACATTAATGTATATTCTACAACATTACTGTATATTCTACAACATTACCGTATATTCTACAACATTAGTGTTTTACAACAGTTATGTTTTATTGCATTACCGTATATTCTACAACATTAGTGTTGTATTGCATTACCGTATATTCTACAACATTAGTGTATATCATACTGCATTATTTTATTGCAGTATCGTATATTCCACAACATTACCGTATATTCTACAACATTACCGTATATTCTACAACATTACCGTATATTCTACAACATTACTGTATATCATACTACATTATTTTATACCCAACTGCATTACTATATATTCTACAACATTACCGTATATTCTACAACATTAGTGTTTTACAACATTAGTGTTTTACAACAGTACCGTATATTCTACAACATTACCGTATATTCTACAACATTACCGTATATTCTACAACATTACCGTATATTCTACAACATTATTGTTTTACAACAGTTATGTTATATTGCATTACCGTATATTCTACAACATTAGTGTTTTATTGCATTATTTTATTGCATTACCGTATATTCTACAACATTAGTGTATATCATACTGCATTATTTTATACCCAACTGCATTATTAAATATTCTACAACATTACCGTATATTCTACAACATTAGTGTTTTACAACAGTACCGTATATTCTACAACATTACTGTATATTCTACAACATTACCGTATATTCTACAACATTACCGTATATTCTACAACATTAGTGTTTTACAACAGTTATGTTTTATTGCATTACCGTATATTCTACAACATTAGTGTTTTATTGCATTACCGTATATTTTACAACATTAGTGTATATCATACTGCATTATTTTATTTCAGTACCGTATATTCCACAACATTACCGTATATTCTACAGCATTACCGTATATTCTACAACATTAGTGTTTTACAACAGTTATGTTTTATTGCATTACCGTATATTCTACAACATTAATGTTTTATTACATTATTTTATTGCATTACCGTATATTCTACAACATTAGTGTATATCATACTACATTATTTTATACCCAACTGCATTACTATATATTCTACAACACTACCGTATATTCTACAACATTAGTGTTTTACAACATTAGTGTTTTACAACAGTACCGTATATTCTACAACATTACTGTATATTATACAACATTACCGTATATTCTACAACATTACCGTATATTCTACAACATTACCGTATATTCTACAACATTATTGTTTTACAACAGTTATGTTATATTGCATTACCGTATATTCTACAACATTAGTGTTTTATTGCATTATTTTATTGCATTACCGTATATTCTACAACATTAGTGTATATCATACTGCATTATTTTATACCCAACTGCATTACTAAATATTCTACAACATTACCGTATATTCTACAACATTAGTGTTTTACAACAGTACCGTATATTCTACAACATTACTGTATATTCTACAACATTACCGTATATTCTACAACATTACCGTATATTCTACAACATTAGTGTTTTACAACAGTTATGTTTTATTGCATTACAGTATATTCTACAACATTAGTGTTTTATTGCATTACCGTTATATTCTACAACATTAGTGTATATCATACTGCATTATTTTATTTTAGTACCGTATATTCCACAACATTACCGTATATTCTACAGCATTACCGTATATTCTACAACATTAGTGTTTTACAACAGTTATGTTTTATTGCATTACCGTATATTCTACAATATTAATGTTTTATTGCATTATTTTATTGCATTACCGTATATTCTACAACATTAGTGTATATCATACTGCATTATTTTATACCCAACTGCATTACTATATATTCTACAACATTACCGTATATTCTACAATATTAGTGTTTTACAACATTAGTGTTTTACAACAGTACCGTATATTCTACAACATTAATGTATATTCTACAACATTACTGTATATTCTACAACATTACCGTATATTCTACAACATTAGTGTTTTACAACAGTTATGTTTTATTGCATTACCGTATATTCTACAACATTAGTGTTGTATTGCATTACCGTATATTCTACAACATTAGTGTATATCATACTGCATTATTTTATTGCAGTATCGTATATTCCACAACATTACCGTATATTCTACAACATTACCGTATATTCTACAACATTACCGTATATTCTACAACATTACTGTATATCATACTACATTATTTTATACCCAACTGCATTACTATATATTCTACAACATTACCGTATATTCTACAACATTAGTGTTTTACAACATTAGTGTTTTACAACAGTACCGTATATTCTACAACATTACCGTATATTCTACAACATTACCGTATATTCTACAACATTACCGTATATTCTACAACATTATTGTTTTACAACAGTTATGTTATATTGCATTACCGTATATTCTACAACATTAGTGTTTTATTGCATTATTTTATTGCATTACCGTATATTCTACAACATTAGTGTATATCATACTGCATTATTTTATACCCAACTGCATTACTAAATATTCTACAACATTACCGTATATTCTACAACATTAGTGTTTTACAACAGTACCGTATATTCTACAACATTACTGTATATTCTACAACATTACCGTATATTCTACAACATTACCGTATATTCTACAACATTAGTGTTTTACAACAGTTATGTTTTATTGCATTACCGTATATTCTACAACATTAGTGTTTTATTGCATTACCGTATATTTTACAACATTAGTGTATATCATACTGCATTATTTATTTCAGTACCGTATATTCCACAACATTACCGTATATTCTACAGCATTACCGTATATTCTACAACATTAGTGTTTTACAACAGTTATGTTTTATTGCATTACCGTATATTCTACAACATTAATGTTTTATTACATTATTTTATTGCATTACCGTATATTCTACAACATTAGTGTATATCATACTACATTATTTTATACCCAACTGCATTACTATATATTCTACAACATTACCGTATATTCTACAACATTAGTGTTTTACAACATTAGTGTTTTACAACAGTACCGTATATTCTACAACATTAATGTATATTCTACAACATTACTGTATATTCTACAACATTACCGTATATTCTACAACATTAGTGTTTTACAACAGTTAAGTTTTATTGCATTACCGTATATTCTACAATATTAGTGTTGTATTGCATTACCGTATATTCTACAACATTAGTGTATATCATACTGCATTATTTTATTGCAGTATCGTATATTCCACAACATTACCGTATATTCTACAACATTACCGTATATTCTACAACATTACCGTATATTCTACAACATTAGTGTTTTACAACAGTTATGTTTTATTGCATTACCGTATATTCTACAACATTAGTGTTTTATTGCATTATTTTATTGCATTACCGTATATTCTACAACATTAGTGTATATCATACTGCATTATTTTATACCCAACTGCATTACTATATATTCTACAACATTACGGTATATTCTACAACATTAGTGTTTTACAACAGTACCGTATATTCTACAACATTACTGTATATTCTACAACATTACCGTATATTCTCCAACATTACCGTATATTCTACAACATTAGTGTTTTACAACAGTTATGTTTTATTGCATTACCGTATATTCTACAACATTAGTGTTTTATTGCATTACCGTATATTCTACAACATTAGTGTATATCATACTGCATTATTTTATTGCAGTACCGTATATTCCACAACATTACCGTATATTCTACAACATTAGTGTTTTACAACAGTTATGTTTTGTTGCATTAACGTATATTCTACAACATTAGTGTTTTATTGCATTATGTTATTGCATTACCGTATATTTTACAACATTAGTGTATATCATATTGCATTATTTTATATCCAACTGCATTACTATATATTCTACAACATTACCGTATATTCTACAACATTAGTGTTT
>JANFOE010003361.1:0-37754 GCA_025667525.1 Glebionis coronaria
ATATATATATATATATATATATATATATATATATAATATATATATATATATATATATATATATATATATATATATATATATATATATATATATATATATATATATATATATATATAATATATATATATATATATATATATATATATATATATATATATATATATATATATATATATATATATATATATATATATATATATATATATGTATATATATATATATATATGTATATATATATATATATATGTATATATATATATATATATATATATATATATATATATATATATATATATATATATATATATATAAATATATATATATATATATATATATATATATATATATATATATATATATATATATATATATATATATATAGATTTGCGTTCATGTGAGAACCGACTTTAAGATAAAAACAATAAGAACCAACCAATATTTGACAAGTGGCAATAAGCATTAAAGATCAACAAAAATTGATATTAATTTTAAGCTAAATCAGAAGGACATTTGCGTAATTTTCTACTTCATTATATTTATACAAACTGCACCAAAATCTCTCATCCTCCACAAAATAAAAGCCCGCATATCTATATTTTTTTGTGGAACTCTTGTTTACATCTCGACAAAATTAAGCTATTTTACTAGCTATCTCCAACGTATGCCTAATCCATGCTTGTAATTACACATGTCATCACTAATCTAAAATTCGAGTCGCCAATTTTGTGACAGCCGAGGTCATCCCCAATCTGAAACATCGGTCATCTTTATTCCATAAGTCATCTGGAAACCATGAAACCATGAATCCGACGTTGCATGCATCCTGCTTTTTATTGGATAAAAGTTTGCAGATATTCGACGCGGTAATCCTAATTGTTGATGGATTTGTGTATGAGGCTATATGATTTAGATCTGTAACAAAGAAAATATATTATTTCACACGCCACATATGATTTGGATATGTATGAAGCTATATCATTTATGAACCGCATATAGGTGTATTTTATGAACCGCATATGATTTGTTTATCCATTCTAAAAAGGATTTACAAATAATGGCTTGCTTGAGTTGTTGCCTTTTTTTGTATTATTTAACTTACATGGTTTCATCTAGAGTGTCGAAAAAGTTGACCCGATACGAACCTGAATAAGCTTATTTGGGTCGAGTCACTCGGGTTCAAAAACATATCCGGGTCAATTCAGGTTGACCCAAATTGACCCGAGTTCTAATTAGGCTTTGGTTCGGGTTTATATTTTTTTAGCCTTTACTCGAATGGACTTGACCCGAACCCGACCAACCCGAATTGACCTGAGTTTTTTTAACACATTTTACCTTGTAAATATATTTAAATAAGTCAATTTTTAAATTTTTTACTTATATTCGGGTTGACTCGAACCCAAGTTGACCCGACCCAAATTGACCCGAACCTGACTGACCCAAGTTCTAATTAGACTCAGATTCAGGTATGATTTTTTTGAGTTTTGACCAAATTTGACTCGACCCGAATTGACCTAAACCCGGTTGACTTGACCCGATTCCCACCTCTAATTCCATCGATAAGAATATTAATATGCAACAATTAGTCTTATTTTTTTATACATATCATTCGATAGTTTTCAAACTTGTGTAATTTTTTGGATAAGTTTCATTTGATTTTTTATTGGTCGAAGTCTTTTTTAATACGTGTCATATTAATTTTTTTTTATTGGTTGATTTTTTTGTACGTATCACGTTGGTATAATATTTTTATCGATACGTATCACTTAAGTTTTTTTAGTCGGTACAATATACGTATCACGGTTTTTGGTTGGTGTGTGTATTTTTTAATTGACTATGTATTTTTTTTGGATAGTTAATTTATGAATTTTCTTGTTGGTGTTTACTTGACGTAAGTAAGAAATTTTGCTGTGACGTTGTGTATAGTTAAACAATGCATGTTTGTGTTTGTAGTGCCACATTATGGTATTTACAATGAGACATATGATACACTATGTATATGTCGTTTTCCTTGACACATATATAATGATACATTAATACTACGTCAAAATTCTACAATGACCTTCTAAACCATCAAATGATCGAATTTTTGTTAACATTTTATCATGTTAATGTTAGAAATTAAGAATGTTACTATAATTGTATCATAAAATTAAGTGACGTAAATATAAATTGAATTTGGTTAAAGAATTATCGTGTCACTAGAAATGTTATTTAAAGCTAGATATGTCACAAAAATGTATAGAAAAACTTAATGTGTCACTAGATGGTCTTATGAATCCAAGTGTGTCAAAAAAAACATAAAATTTGCGCGTCACAACAATCTGTGTGTCACTAAAAATATATGAAAAAGGTAATTTGTCACTATAGTTGTACTTCGAAATGCATCATGAAGTTAAGTTTGATAAACCTTGTCAATCAAAATTTTGAAAGATAATGTGTAACTAAAAATGTATCAAAAGATTAGACGTGTCACAAAAAATTAATCACAAATTAAACATGTCACTAAAATTGTATTATGAAACTAAATATATGAAAAGTTTAAAATATCGCTAAAAATGTGTCACAAAAATTTACGTATCACTGAAAACACGCGTCAAAGAAAACATGTGTCACTAAGAACCAATATATATCGAAAACAACTTTTCACATATTTAACGGTTGATGTATAAAATAATAATAGGCGTATGCAAATTTTAAATTTAAAAGTCAAATTAGATTTGTGATCAAATTTGGAAATGGCAGATCGTGAGTTTTATAGGTCAGTATAAAATGCCATTGAGTTTCATTTAATTACTAAATTGACCTTGACAATTAATTAATGAATTTATATTAAATGCCACTTATAGTTATTGATCCAGTGGTTCACAATGGTTCAGTGGTTCACAATGGTTCCTATAGTTTTTATTTTAAGAGTGGTCACTACCATAACGCCCCTCTATATATATATATATATATATATATATATATATATATATATATATATATATATATATATATATATATATATATATATATATATATATATATATATATATATATATATATATATATATATATATATATATATATATATATATATATATATATATATATATATATATATATATATATATATATATATATATATATATATATATATATATATATATATATATATATATATATATATATATATATATATATATATATATATATATATATATATATATATATATATATATATATATATATATATATACTAGCGTCGTAACCCGCCCAACGGGCGGGGTCGTTTTTTTGTTGTTTTGGAGGTTTATGGTTTGTGCATTTTTAGTTTATTGAATTTGTAATTTAATATTCAGTATATTTTAGTTATAGTTTACCCTTATGTAACGGTATATTTATGTAGAAAATAGATATTTTTTATTAAATTTAAAATTTAATCTTTTAAAAAAATCAATATTTTTTAAACTTTTAAAAGTCCAAATAATATAATCTGTAACCCACATATTTGGCCGACATGTATGACACTTGATTGTTCTTTTGATAAATATTTGTTTCAGTTTTGTTTTTAGTTTATTAGATTACAGTTCATCTTCGTCCTATATACCCTGTTCTAAGGAGGATTTAAGTATGTTATATAGTTTGTCTTCATCATACATGAATTGGTCAAATTCTACCACCTTTAGTTTAGTTAACAAACATATGAGTTTATTTATTTTTAAAAAACAAAAAAGAAGAATAAAATTATGGGTGGGTGGGGCTTAAATCAAAAAGTTAAGGGCGTGTCATGAGTGAAAGGGTATTGAGGTAGAGCTGAAAAAGCATTGGTGTGACTCAAACGAAGAGCTTGTGGTGTGTCTTCCCAAAATAAGGGACTATTTTAGAGTGTCAAATAATCTAATTAATTTTGTCAACAAACCTTCTATTGCAATATAGTTTTCATATAAAAATAAATTTAAAGAGTTTTTCTTAGTGCCTTAATGTCTTGGCATGCTAAAATTGTTTCAGGAAATGAGAAAAACGACCTTCTACTAATGCTTCTACATCGGATATGTTTGTGCTAGATGTGGCGGTATCGGGTGATGTCATCTTTTAAGAAGCATATCCTTTTTAACATATTGAAAAGGTTCTTTCCAACTCAATTATGTTTGTGTTTGCTAATCTTATGTGTTAATTAGTTGAGAGAAGGGGTGGATCCATTCATAGATTATGGGTAGCGATGCCTCCACGGTTAGACAAAAACGATGAGATTTTAGTGTTTATAAAATTTTGAACGTTTTTTTAAATGCCCCCCATCGAAAAATTAAATTGCCCTCACTAACACTAAAACCAAACATTCAACACTTTAAATACTTAAAAATAATTCTTCTCTAAGTAATAATTCTCGTTTAATCATTTCAATTCTACAATTTTTATGCGTTATGTCGCTAGCGTGAAATTTTTATTTTTTTCCCCCACTATGTTATGTCCTGGTTTTGCCAGTGGTTGAGAGGAATCCTAAATTAAGTAGCAAATAATAAAGATGCATTCCTCTATCTATTGTGTGCTAAAAGAGTTAAAGATAAAACAATACATAGGAATTTTAAAAATACAGCCAAAACCAAAGTTCTAGTGGTCCAAAAGGATATATAATGTTCCGCCAACCTAACTACACACACCAACATCCAGAACTTTCTTCTCTTTTTTTAAAAGAATATCCGTGATGTGACTCTTCCTGATTGGTATGACTGGACTGTCCTGTTAAGATAATTATACCAAAATATAAAATATAAAATCGAAAATATAAGAAAGGTAACTCTCGTTTTAACTGTTGTAGATATATAATTAAAATTTTTGCAGCAGCAGATTGATATAAGTTAAAGATATCACTTTAAAACATTGTCCATTGTCGTGGTGGTCATATGGTGCGGAGCTTGAAATAAAGAGGGAAAAACCTTCGCCGTTCCAAAGTGATGCAATTTCCATGCTTGTTTAAAATCAACGATAATTATCAATGTTTTAAAACCCGGGTTTTTAGTTGACTCGTTTTAGTAACCAGTTCACGGGTTCCGGTGCCACCGGTTGGATCACCATGTCAACCCGGTGACATATATATGTATATTTTATTATATTTTTAATATGTTGTATTGTATTATTTTATAATTCATCTTATTTTTAATATTTATTGTTCACTCATTCGTTTTAGTTTTTAGTTTTATGTTTATGATATTATAGCAAAAGTATTTTAAATTAATTAATTTATAATTAAACTTTGTAATAACAATTATAATAAAATAATATTAGTAGATGTTTTAAGTTGACTTTGAGTTTATTTTAACTAATATTTAGTCACCATCACTTCAATTAATCATCAAAATTTAGAAATGTTTATGGGAAAAAAATATTGAATAGTTTTTTATAAAAAAATCATGACCCGATCGGGTTAATCAAATCGGGTCAACGAAAACGTTGGTTCAATCCAGTTTCCAAATAAGCAAAAACCCGGTCACATCCGACCCGGTCTCTTAGCCGGTTCACGGGTCAATCAGTTCAACCGGCCAGGTCAACCCGAGTTTTAAAAGATTGATAATTAATAGATTTTAAAAATGGAAATTGTATACGTAATTACTCACTTATAGTAAAATGTAACTCAATATCAACAAAATATAAACTTTTAGATTACAATAATAACTCGAACAAACTTTTTAACTTGTGCATTACCCGACATGTTGTTGCAATTATGTGTGACGTAAGTTACCTTCCTTAAAGCATTTTAATGCCAAAGTGGCAAAGTGGATCATTTTAAGACCCTTTTTAGCAGGTTCATAATAACACATAACTTGCAAGATTAATGGCTATATGTGGAATAAACAAGTACATTAGTCATACTTGGACTAAAATGAAATTATTTTTTTATTCATGAATATGGTATGTAATTGCTCCGGGTTGTTAAGATCTATGACGCACCTTATGTTTTAGCTTCAGGAAATTGTACTTGTGTACATAATTCAGTTCTTCAACTTCTATTCGTCGTGTGACGTGTGTAATTAATTTGTGTAATCAATTTACAATATTGCTCTTCAAAATAATACAGATGACGCATTACAATAACATATAGGCCAGAAGTTGTAGAGTTAATAAGAAAACATGGAAAAGGCCAAGTCTTAAAGGACATGGAAACACAAGGTCATGTGGATTAGGCCTATGTTCCTATCTATTTATACGTTGATGTAACATCAATCCTAAGTCCAATATCTGGTGCTCTTGCTATACTGCTTTCTGTACCTAAACCGTGTAGGTTTTGACCTCAATTATAGTTCTGATTAATATATGATATTATCATACGAATCAGAATATGTTTTTTATAATTTGTTGCTAAATACTTGTAGCTAATGGGATCTGCCTCCTGTCGAGATGAGCTCCTGGACTCTATTACCATAAAGGTATAGAATTTAGTCAACTATATTATGTGAAAATGCACTTCAATCAGATCTTAGACTCAACAACCAGGAATTGGGTTCGTAGTGCTAATCATCAAGACACTTCCAGACAATAGATACTACATTAATAAGCACATCGTCTAAATACTTGATATTCAAGATTCTCAAAATAGTATTCCCCTAAATGCTACAGTAAATTACAACTACCCATAACCGGTTAGTCCATAAATACTTGAAGCTGAGACTTCCATGGCATGCTTGCCATACCCTGAGGGCTACTGTCGTTACCTCTGTTCATTGGACTCCCAGCTCCACCTAAAGACTCGCTTACGGTCCCATGAGACTATGAGCTGCTTGGTCCTGTGATGTTGTGCCACACCAGCTTGCAATAAACCATCACAAGCAGTAGTTTGGCAATATGTTCAGGGTGAAAGCACATTCCGACCTTGCCCATATGCTGTGGGTCACTAATAAAAGTTGGAAAATTTCCTTCCCATTCAAGCCTTCCAAACAGACCCTTCCATTGGTTATGCCTTTTGGTTCTGTTTGGTAAGCACCAGGGTATAAGATCAACCATTTGGCCAGTTGACAACTTAACCTGAAAGAAAGAAAAAAAGGTTAATCTCATATCAATTATTGAAAAGCGACTGAAATGCAATTTAATAAAGAATACCAGTTTAAATACTTTGACGTACCTTTCCTCATGAAGGTCATGTTAGTCAGCACCAGGACATTTTACTGACATAGAGTCACAACCTAAAGATTTTTGGTCTCACAGGTGCCACCACCACCAACCTATGGTCCACCACACTTTAGGTATTCTAACATCAGGGGTCTGAAGAGACATGAGCTAAGACACAGACCATATGACCACATGGAGTCTAGGCAAGAAACACCATCAGAAGACGATGAGAAAACAAAATCATCATTTGCTGTAACAAAATGGGAATTACCGTTCCTTCAAGCCAACGTATGAGAGTTCTCTTGATGATTTTGATCAGTCCAATGATCGCTCGAGAGATGCCTGGCAACATGGTATTCAAAAGAGACCAAGTTAAACACAAGTTGCAGGAAAAAGAGACCCATGACCTGGTTTATTGCAGGACTTCTCACGTGACTTTCCACCGTATCTGTTTACGTTTTAGTCTCTGAACTGTCGTATTTGATCTTGGTAACCCATTATTTAAAGGCTTCCTGAACTTATCTGTTCTTTTATCTGCAAAAGAGATTAATTAACAATCATATCGGGTTCTTTGTAGTAGATTATTATAAATGAGTAACTACAGAAAGTTTAAACAAAAATAAATCATTAAATTCCTAATTTACAGAGCCTTGTTATGCAACAATTTAAGAGCCCTATTATGCCACATGAAAACTGTCTTTGGTTTAACTTGAATGTCATCTTATTCTCGGAAATGCGAATGAGCGTTAGTTTAAAATCGAACAGGAATGGCCAACAACGGACCAGACCAAGACCAAAATGGTCCAAAACGTCAAAGAGCTATATTGATCATAATGAGCAAGAAAAAAATCCAAAGGAAAGTCCAAGGACGCTATTTGGCTATTTGGCTTTATGTAGGATTTATAAATCATGTTCTTTATGCTTCCTTGTTCTCTGTGTGATGATGCCATTAATGTCGTGCAGTCCATGATCCACACTCCACCCTATGGGATCCGATAGTGGCTCAGGGGTAGGTGCTCTAGGACTATGTACTGGACATCGATCTTTTAGAAGACCAAGTGCACGCATTGATTGTGGTGATGCTCCTCTGAAATCCATTGATTGGTTCTCTCTGATTTTTCCTGATGAATTTTGTTCCATATCATCTGCATTGAGCACATCTTCTATGAGACACATTACTCTGGTTTCCGAACTCTCTATCACTCTTTAATAGCTCTCAAGTATCGAATGACCATTATCCTACACAATTCACAAAATAAAACCAAGAGTTCGTTATAGTCGAGCAAAAAAAAGATGAAGGAAGTACAAGGTTTAATTTATCATACTTTATTGTGCTCAACCCATCCCCGTGTCTACCTATGTGTGTCACTGTATATTTCCCTTTTCCTAGATCGTATATTGTGTTTACATTGGGATTCCTCCATTTTGATACGTAATATAGAGAAAAATAAATAAACGATGACCCAAGAGTAACCCACCTATTGTTGAAAAGTCGAAATTGAGTATTTGATTTTGTGGGGTATAATTGTCCGACATCTTGGTCACTCATGATCTGAGAGATGAAGGGTCCCAATGCCCAATCAAGTGGAATATCATTCACCTCATTAGTGTATCTGATCCTGTTCAAGGCACCATTCAATCAAATTTGTTTAGCCGAGTTTTTTTAAGATGCTTAAACACAAGGATTCAGGGGTTGCAAAGTGGGTGAGTTGTGTTAAAGTAAAAGCAAGAAAGGATTTAGGGGTTGCAAAGTGGGTGAGTTGTGTTAAAGTAAAAGCAAGAAAGACAGTAAACTCAGTTAGAAACATGCATTGATATTTTTTAACGTAGAGGCCGTTTGGGATTGCTTAGATATCCTTTTTGCCGATATATAAATATAAGATGTTTTTTTTATGGCGAGGTATGCCTACACTCCTAGAGTCGGTGGTGGGCAGAGTCATGTTATGGCAATATTGAGACACTTTGCAATAGTTTGTACCCCATAAGAGGCCCGCCTGTTCAACTAACAAAGCATACACGATATGTTGATAGGTACTTGGATTATATTAATGGCCTCAACACTTGTATTCAATTCTTGATTTTAAATAGAATGGGTGGGTACATTATGTTCTAGCACATAAGACACTCAAGTAGCTCATGCACATTAGAATGCGACACTAACCTGAGCCTTGCACCAACAAAACCACATATATGGCCATGTCTACCTATATGGGCAGCAACCTGTAAGAAAGTAAAATGATAATGACTGTTATAAGGGATCCTTTTGCACATAAGATGCTTAAGGATCAAAGTAGATTATTCATTTTCTTGTACGACACACATTGGGTAACAGAATATAGTTGATACCTGGGTACGCTTACCTACATTTTGCTTTGTTGCTGAAGCGAAAATCCCTAAAATTATAATAGTGCAAAAATGAAGGTGTAAACCTCAGTACCCCACGTGACCTGTTACAGATCGATAAAAACAAAACCTAACCTTTATATCTGATCAAGAAAGCCACCTTTACATTGACTTATATACAGTATCAGCTTATATACGGGAAACAAAGGGTGTGCCAGAATCAGAAAACAAAAATAAAAAGACACTTAAAGAAGCGAGAAATAATGTTTCAACATTGCAAGTCGAAATAGTTGAAAGCGGGTATGTCATTCCATCTGCTATTTTTGAACAAACTACCTATTAACTATGTTGTTAAAGCTAAGTAAAAATTTATATGCCAAACATACAATTGTTTATTGGCAGTTTAAAATCTCAACATCATTAACGTCAAGAAGACCATATCACCAAACAATATCCATTGGCTCATGATATACAATAAGAAAAAAAATGCTTTATCAGTAGCATTCCGGAAATTTCTTTGAATATACCTTGTTGTTTGATGATATTTCAAAAGATACTAAGTGTGTAAATAGTCATATGTACTGTAACACCCCCAAATTTTATACAACTCAATACAGCGGAACACTCGTTGGTGTTACGGGATAGCACATTACTCACATCATAGACAACACATAAAAATCGCGTCGTTTAATAATAAAGCATTTCCATTCATAAATATCAAATTTACATAGGTCCCAAGTCATTGTATTTTATACAGGTTTTACAAAGCATTTGAATGGAAATTAATATTTAAGTGCGGGCCATGAATTCTTGATGTCTTCCCGAGAATTACCTTCAAGTACCTGAGATAAAACATGTTAAAAGAAAAGGTCAGTGATAACGCCGAGTGAATTCATAGAGTTTAATAAACCATCAATATATCATCGGTATAAAATTATTACCGAAAACCATTTTGTACAAATCATTTTAAGGGGCCATAAAATAGCCAAAGTCATTTATACAATTCCTTATCAAAATCATAATGTAGGCTTTCACCTTCAAAATCGTTATACGAACCAATGTCGTAAAAATATCATACAATACGTTTTATAACCTTGTAGGGAGTTAAATAAAAACCGTTATATGATTATGGTTATGAAAACCAAAACACGAACATAATATCAATAGTATGACCCCATATTGCTAGTGAGGCAATATATCGTAATTCGGTGCATATAGCAGTATTTCGTTAATTGGATTATTATAAGCCGCATGACATTGTTACCTTACTAGACCAAACAACGGGTAGCTAGCCCAAAACTCAATTTGCCCATCTAAATTATCATGTCATCACAAAGGTCACGCTATGTAAATCTTCTCATACATAAATTCGCTTACCAATCAATGTGGCACGACGGGGATCAACCGTCAAGGCGCGAACTGGGGTGATCGTCCCCAAATAGTACTATTATATGCATAAGCGTCTACCAAATCCCGGTAGTTCACAATTCATGCTAATGGGACTTTTAGTGACATAACCTAACTTTAATAATCCATTTTATTTCATCTATCGGGTCATTTAATCTTTCATCGGGTCATACAATCATTCGGGTCCAAATCAATAAACAGACAATCGGGACAAATGGTGTCCTATTTTATAAAAACTAACATGTTATCTCACTCGCGGGTTTATAAAACATTTATAAAAACATTTAAAAGAGTGCGAGGCTATGAACTCACGTTGATGTGGGAACGCGGGTTATCGGCAATTCGGACGTACGGTACGTGCTTCAATCACGGAAACCTGGACAAATAATACTCGTCTTAGACTCTTGTCCAATGAATTTATAAAAATAAAAATTATGTATACATATGATGATTTTATATATATGATGATCAAATGGGTTTACATATTCTCATTTACTCATTTTAGTGTTATGTGTTGATAACTTTTACACTAGTTTACTAGTTTTACCTATTTACATGTTTTAAGTCCAATAAACTTATTATAAGTTCTTTAACTTGTATTAATCCATGTTATACTTATATTATCAGTATTTACACTTTACATGTTGGGCCCAAATGGGTTAAGCCCAATAAATAAGTTTATAAGTGTTTTAGCCCATTTTGTTGTATTATTAGTCCAATAATGTTAACTTAGCCCGTTAGTGTCCGTATGTTTTATAGTTCGGGTTTTATCGGTTTTTACTTGTTATATATGTTTATATATCAGTATATGAGTTTATAAAAGTTTACATTAGACGGGCCCAACCGTCTAAGTTTTATTTAACAAAAACGTGAATTTTACGGTAATAGCCGAAAAGTCGTAAAAATCATGTTTATAGTTTTATAACTTATAAAACTTATCAAACTACCATTTTTATTAAATGTCCTTTTATTTATCCTTATACATATTTATATAAATGTATTATATAAGTTAGTGGGTTTTAATTCACATTTTATACTATTTTTATTTGAGTGCTTATATAATACTATTATACTTTAATTTCCCAAAATCTGATTTTTATTTTCATGTTCACCAAAACTGCCATATATAGAGTTCTATATGGAGATAGAATCTCAAATTTTTATGACATAAACTACATGATATTTGCTCCATTTAACTCTCCTATAGCTACTGTTGAATCAGCCTCTAAGTATTTTCTAAAAATCGTCCAAAACAGTGAACTCAGATTTGTACTTTAAACTTGTTTTGATCACATCTCACTCATCCTAATGATTCCATTGCATGCCCAACTCTCACATGTGTACAAGACATATTACTTACTGTATATCCATTAATCTATGCCATTTTATCAGTTCATCACATGGTTCTTTACTGTTTTATACAGCCAACAATTTAAACAAGATTTTAGCCTTGTTACCTATGGTTTTTCATCTCTTTAATCATATTTATCAACACTTGATCCCCACAAAACATTTTTATCATCATATATTCATCATATACATATACAATAAGAAATAAAATACATGACTACATAATCAAAATAACAAGAGGATGGGGAGAACAATCTTTATACCACCAAAGTGATGAAATGATGAGCTTTTGGATGAACAAGACATGGTTTTAGGTAACCAATCTTATGAGATATCAACACCACTTCTAGGATCACCAAGTATTTGTAGATTCCTCCAAAAATCAGCCCTTGTTCTTCATGAAAACTCCTTGAGAAATCAGCCACAAACTCCCTTGAAAACTCCTTTTTACATGTTAAGATCACCTCCAATATTCATAACTTCAATGGGTTTTCATCATATGTAAATTATACATATGATTTATGGTTGAATCAAGATCAAATGGGGGTTGTTTTGGATGAGTTTGGGACGAATTTTAGAGACAGGGAGGAGAGTTTTTAGTGGTTTACATGTGTTGAAATGAATGAAAATGGTTTGAGGTGGTGGTTTTGATGTTGGTTGCTAGTTTACAAGTAAACTAAGACATGTGTCTTAGCTTATCTTGTAAGCTTGACACCACATGGTGTTGTTAGCTTTGTTTATCCATGTGTGGGCTGGGACAAGTTTGTACTTGTTCCATCCCCATTAATTTACGGGTATTCCTCGATTCTAGTTTCCTTGATTTGCGTGCCATCGGGTTGTTTTACGAAAAACGTTTTTATAAATTATGAAGCAACGGCACAAAACAAATCTAATAAAAATTGTCTCGTCAAAAACAAAGTTAAAAAATGTAAATACGTAAACCTAGGGTTTCCGGTTTAGTCGTAAAGGACGTTAAATTATGAAAGTAAGTCCTAATCTCTTCTCGTAAATTTGTGAGTTTATGAACCAACACAAATTTAAAACTCCAAAATAATATTCACGGATAAATTTATTTCCTGAAATGTCGGACTGTCACCAAAGACGGTGTATGTAAACGTAAGCACATAACGTAGAATCCTCTGGTTTAGACGTAGTCGATGCTACTTCAAGACGTAAATCCAAATTTCTTCCCAAAAATAAGTGGGTATTTCTTCCCAAAAATAAGTGGGTATTTCCTCCCCTAAACAAGATCTTTGTCCTCAAAGATCATCTTACCTTACTACTCGCTTCTTATAGAGTTAAAGCCATGTGGGTATTTCCTCCACATTCGGTCTTTTCTCA
This sequence comes from Glebionis coronaria, assembly GCA_025667525.1. Taxonomy (NCBI): domain Eukaryota; kingdom Viridiplantae; phylum Streptophyta; class Magnoliopsida; order Asterales; family Asteraceae; genus Glebionis; species Glebionis coronaria. The sequence goes on from JANFOE010003361.1 coordinate 13,525, forward strand.
CAAGTGTAATCCATTACAATACGCGAGTTTCATCAACCATAACTACAGGAATAAGATAGCACTTAATGTTGACTTACTTTCTCTATCCATGATGTTCACGGGTTTTTGATGAATGCAACTTTTCGCCGATCTAAACTTTATCAAGAAGAATTCAGATTTTCACTTGATAGATATTTTATCAAGTTCGATATACGAAACATAATTTACGCAGCTCTTGAAGTCCTAGGGTAGATCCAGCTTATATGCCTTTCAAACCAATCTTTTACATCATCTCAATGGTCCCATACAACGGGGACTTATATCCCATGATCTTTCAGATCATCAATTCGTTTTTCCATGGTTAAAATTTTTGGCATAACTTCGCTACCCATCTGGCACTTCAAGATCTACATTTCATATTCACATAACCTCCTGCCCACTACCGGCAGTCAATAATCAGATTCTAATTTCAACAATCATTTTAGGTTTCGCGGGTCGGGTATTTTGTAAGGTTAGTTTCACCATCATAGGTAACCTTAAACCTAAAATACATGTCCAACTCACAATGGGTGTATGTCGGGTGTCTTCATCCCAACTCCTTCTTACAGATGCTCTAATATAGATCCTAACAAGATTCGATCTCGATCCTAATACGATAAATATCAACGATAATCTCTCCAAAGGGAAACGATTTTACAGTCTATTACCAAAGGCCAATCATTCAAGCATAAAACAACACTTATAGTATTTTGTATCGTTACTTTACCTCGTCCCTTCGATTTGGGGTGGTAAACAGTATTCTCATCAAGGTTCGTTCCCAAAGACTTCTGAGCAAATCTCTAGAAAATTCGATGCGAAGCGAGGATCTTGATAGAGATGATCGATACAGGCACACCATGTTTACAGAACTCCTTTAAATACAAAAGAGTCAATTTCTTCATCAAGAATCTATCACTAACTGGAATGATATTAACAGATTTGGTCAGTCTGTTGACGATGACCCAAATCGAATCAAATTCAGATGATGACCTTTGCAATAACTAGACGTTTACTAATGTATGAGGCGGTGTTTGCCTTCATAATTTGCCATCAATACAACTTCTTCAGATAAAGATACATTAAATCAGAGATAATAGGAATAGAATACTTATACTTACAAGATTTCAATATGACTAAATCTCAAATCTCCATATTTAGGCAACCATAAACGACCTTCTATACTTTCAACGCCATCGGCTTCTCAATTCTTATGGTTCACATTAGCCGCGAACCCCTTTTTATTATCTATATTATCCTTTTTACAAACATTGTTTATTTTTATATCGTTCGGCAATTTATTTTGCACAGTCATTATTAAGAAATACATCTTAATTGATTCTTTATCCTTTCTATATAATGTGTCAGTATCTACATTCACTTTCTCCTGATGAAATATATAACATGACCGTATTAATTCAAAATTATTCCTTCATATTTTCTAAGTCTTAGTTCTATTTCAACTATTATTTTTATCAGTTTTGCTTGATCCGATGTTTTAATGCATCGATAATTATTACACGTAAATTTAACAATAAATATTAAGTTTTTTTTTTGAAACGTAAATGTTAAAGTTTAAATTTCTCAGTTCGACCAATTATATAAAAATGTTCAAAATAAGTATGAATTTAATTAACAAAATGTTTGTTGATATGTCAAAAATACTTAATAAGATCCGTAAATGTTCGAAAGAAATCTTTGTTTATATTTTGGTCAAAATTTTCTTTGTTGAAAAGCGTAAATTATCGTTTCAAATTTCAAGTCATAGTTAAAATGGTTTCCTCTATCCTCTTAGGTTGTCTTGAGGTATACACGAACATTTACCCCTAAACAGGAGTTTAGTTAAATGTTCTGGGTATAAGGGAATAATCCCTAAAAAGTTCTTTGTTAAAACATTTGTCAAAACACATTTGCACTTTCTTTTTGGTAAAACCCAAAGTCTTAAAAGGGCTCTTAATTTTTAAAAAGTCAATATATTCCATTATCTTATTAATCACATAGTTAAATAATATAGAGGATTAAGTCTTTAATCACATGTTAAATATTTAAGGTACAAGTTTTTATTGTTCGGCCAATTCAGAGCACTCTATAAATAATTATTAACTCATTCTTATTCTTACAAACAAACAAATAGTCCTTAATGATCACAAGCATGAATTTATCAAATTACAGCCTACACACGTGATTCACCAAATTTATGGATGCTACATGTGTATTAGTCAATCCAAACGACATCACGTGAAACTCATAATGTTCATTACAAGTACCGGATGTAGTGATTGGAATACATAATCTTTTTCGCAGATGCGAGGTTAATGATAACCATACCATGGATCAAATCTTTAAAACATACGCTAGAACCTTGTAAATGATCGAACAAATCTATCATCTTGGGTAGTGGATATAGATTTTTATCATTAATTTACCTAGTTCATGGTAATTCAATAAATATAAGGAATAATAACACCATAGCTCTTTATGATGACGAGCTCGGTAGAATAAAAGCCTTCTCCGACAACTCTCTCAGTTGTACGGTAATTCTTTTAATTCAGAGGGTGCTGACGTACAGTGCACAAGCCGCAGTTGCAGCACCGGGAATATAATCAATACCAACTTCAACTTGCCTTAATGGTGAAAGTCTAGGTAATTCACCAGCAAATACCTCCTAAAGTTTCAGATAACGGAAACATCGTTTAATAAATTCATATTAGGTTCTTTCTAGATTATAATATCTATGACTAATTCGCAACCATTCATGGTATAGTTTCAAGTCATCCATCAAGAATTATTTAGATCACTTTTGATAATCAGCATCTTATCATTTAGGGGAATTCTACTCGAGTTCCCATCAATTAAGACAATGTCGTCATGTCATAATCAATCAATCCATTCTAATGGCACTATCAACTTTCCAGTTTCATCACCGTTGATAAGATGTGAACTTCTCAAAAGACTAATAATAATTCATAATCCTTCACAAATTCAAGGATATATGGAGACATAGCTAACATTAAAGAGTAAGGTCAACGCATAATCTACGCGAGAAAATTTCAAATCAGATACAGACGAAAACATTAACGAATATGAATATATCCCATGTTTTCATGAATTGAGTACGCACTCGAAAGCTCCTCGGATCGTTACCAAGGTCATTCAAATGAAATCCAATCATAACAAATGATAAGAACGTCAATACATCCAGTCGGGTATCAACACTCGGTAATCAAATACTTTTCCTAAGAATCTCACTACGGGAAAAATCGGACAAGAAAGAATTGTCAATTATCAAATAAGACAATTTCCACAGATGAGTAAATTCGACTCAGAAGAATAGATGCTACAAGCACATATGTAGGTGTCCCTAACACTATGTCCTTATTTTCCACTTCTTGCAGATCTCATAAATTTTAATCTTTCACAATCTTCAAAGAAAATTTAGTGTTTATTAATCAGTTTTATGATGACTACTAATCAGCCTTGCATGGTCCATTCTAAATTGTATGTAGGCGCGCAACTATATACAATTTCAAGATTAACGATGCAATACTCAGTTCGCCAAAATTTTATCATCATGTTTATAATAAAAACATTTTCATGCTTAATTCTTAAATAAGAATCAAGAATAAATTTACAAAGATTTTCTTTGTTATGAAAACAGTTAAGTTTTCCAAGGTACTTTATAAACAACCTCATTTCGATAACAATCACTTATAAATCTTAGTTTGAATAATCCTTATAGTGATGAAAATTTAATTTTTTTATCAAGGGATACTGTTTTATCTTGTAAAAACAATCAGTGATCTGCAAAAGAGTGATGAAGAGTTGTTCACCAAGAACTAACTTCAATATAATAGGAGATAAGCTTAGCCAAATAATCATGAGGTTCATGACCTTGATGGCGCTCAAAAAGATTAATCCACAACGTAGCTCAAATCGAGATGAGTACTTGTTCAATGGTTGCATCACTAATGCGAACATTAGGATGAAGCAATAAAGGATAGATAACATCGATACATGTAGGATTTAGCAATAAAAGGTAGTCTTTTTCATTAATCACAAACAAGTCAAAATTGTACCGTAACACATTACGTGTCACTATGTCATACAATTCTCAGAACTCATCCTACCAACTGATATCTCAGTTAAGTTAGGGATTTTTAAAAGATACCACAATGAATACTAACCTACAAGAGTCATTAGGTGTCCCACCTGTCCCGGAAGATCCATCGGTCCCAATTCAGAAGAAGATTTCTTCACTTTATTTGTTGGACACTGGGCATCCTCATTTGTGGACAATGGCCTAGGAACAACCCTTAACACGATCTAACAATCATTTAAAACCTTATAATTCAATCACAGGGCTCAACAACTTCCTCTTAACAATTTTATATTCCATACAAGTTAAATTTTTACTTTATTCAAGTTTCAACCAATTTTATACTCAATTCGATATCCAACCTTATTCTCCAATTCTTTCAACCTTATTCTTAGACCTTAATAGGGCAATAAAAGCTCAATATGATCAACACTTAATTTCCAATCCTATAACTCCTTTATCAATAATTATCAAATGAGTCACTAGTATGAAATGACTTGATCATTCAACTAGACTTCTCGGAAATGTATTAGTGGCATGAGGCTTTTGGGTAATGGTTCCAATGACAGCCTCAAGTGCAACATTCACCCTTTCGATTCTCAAATTTAAGAATTGGGTGACAACGAATCAGATGACACCTTTCCAGGTGGTAACGTTTTGTCAAACTCCACTCTATAAGGAAAGATCGTCATGACATCGATATCAGATTTAATCTCGCCAATTCTTTTTCAATATCACTATCAACTAATATCTACATTTCTACGAATATCAACCATTTTGTTGGGATTATAAACATCCACAACATGGTTTAGATCTAGGATAGCTAGAATTCCTACGAGAATAGCTTCGATTAATTTACTAGGGGATTTAGGGTTCTTTGTGACAATCTACGTCGTATAAATACCTCGTATAAATATCAAAATAATCATCAAACAATCATGTAATAAAATTACATCATATATATATATATAATCCAAGTTATATATATTAAAATAACACTTCTCAGTCTGGCCTTGTCGGTAACTCGGGAATTCTTCGGCACCGTTATAGTCAAAAGAGTTTTATACATTTTTAGAAAAATGTTTATAGTTAAAAGATTTTGAAATGTTTTATTCAAAACCTTGGTTTTAAAAATCTTTCGTTCTCTATAACGAGAGCTCTGATACCAAACTGTAACACCCCCAAATTTTATACAACTCAATACAGCGGAAGACTCGTTGGTGTTACGGGATAGCACATTACTCACATCATAGACAACGCATAAAAATCGCGTCATTTGATAATAAAGCATTTCCATTCATAAATATCAAATTTACATAGGTCCCAAGTCATTGTATTTTATACAGGTTTTACAAAGCATTTGAATAGAAATTAATATTTAAATGCGGGCCATGAGTTCTTGATGTCTTCCCGAGAATTACCTTCAAGTACCTGAGATAAAACATGTTAAAAGAAAATGTCAGCGATAACGCCGAGTGAATTAATAGAGTTTAATAAACCATCAATATATCATCGGTATAAAATTATTACCGAAAACCATTTTGTACAAATCATTTTAATGGGCCATAAAATAGCCAAAGTCATTTTATACAATTCCTTATCAAAATCATAATGTAGGCTTTCGCCTTTAAAATCGTTATACGAACCAATGTCATAAAAATATCATACAATACGTTTTATAACCTTGTATGGAGTTAAGTAAAAACCGTTATATGATTATGGTTATGAAAACCAAAACACGAACATAATATCAATAGTATGACCCCATATTGCTAGTCAGGCAATATATCGTAATTCGGTGCATATAGCAGTATTTCGTTAATTGGATTATTATAAGCCGCATGACATTGTTACCTTACTAGACCAAACAACGGGTAGCTAGCCCGAAACTCAATTTGCCCATCTAAATTAGCGTTTCGTCACAAAGGTCACGATATGTAAATCTTCTCATACATAAATTCGTTTACCAATCAATGTGGCACGACGGGGATCAACCGTCAAGGCGCGAACTGGGGTGATCGTCCCCAAATAGTACTATTATATGCATAAGCGTCTACCAAATCCCGATAATTCACAATTCATGCTAATGGGACTCTTAGTAACATAACCTAACTTTAATAATCCATTTTATTTCATCTATCGGGTCATTTAATCTTTCATCGGGTCATACAATCATTCGGGTCCAAATCAATAAACAGACAATCGGGACAAATGGTGTCCTATTTTATAAAAACTAACATGTTATCTCCCTCGCGGGTTTATAAAACATTTATAAAAACATTTAAAAGAGTGCGAGGCTATGAACTCACGTTGATGTGGGAAGGCGGGTTATCGGTAATTCGGACGTACGGTACGTGCTTCAATCACGGAAACCTAGACAAATAATACTCTTCTTAGACTCTTGTCCAAGACTTTATAAAATAAAAATTGTGTATACATATGATGATTTTATATATATGATGATCAAATGGGTTTACATATTCTCATTTACTCATTTTAGTGTTATGTGTTGATAACTTTTACACTAGTTTACTAGTTTTACCTATTTACATGTTTTAAGTCCAATAAACTTATTATAAGTTCTTTAACTTGTATTAATCCATGTTATACTTATATTATCAGTATTTACACTTTACACGTTGGGCCCAAATGGGTTAAGCCCAATAAATAAGTTTATAAGTGTTTTAGCCCATTTTGTTGTATTATTAGTCCAATAACGTTAACTTAGCCCGTTAATGTCCGTATGTTTTATAGTTCGGGTTTTATCGGTTTTTACTTGTTATATATGTTTATATATCAGTATATGAGTTTATAAAAGTTTACATTAGACGGGTCCAACCGTCTAAGTTTTATTTAACAAAAACGTTAATTTTACGGTAATAGCCGAAAAAGTCGTAAAAATCATGTTTATAGTTTTATAACTTATAAAACTTATCAAACTACCATTTTTAAAAAATGTCCTTTTATTTATCCTTATACTTATTTATATAAATATATTATATAAGTTAGTGGGTTTTAATTCACATTTTATACTATTTTTATTTGAGTGCTTATATAATACTATTATACTTTAATTTCCCAAAATCTGATTTTTATTTTCATGTTCACCAAAACTGCCATATATAGAGTTCTATATAGAGATAGAATCTCAACTTTTTATGACATAAACTACATTATATTTGCTCCATTTAACTCTTCTATAGCTACTGTTGAATCAGCCTCTAAGTATTTTCTAAAAATCGTCCAAAACAGTGAACTCAGATTTGTACTTTAAACTTGTTTTGATCACATCTCACTCATCCTAATGATTCCATTGCATGCCCAACTCTCACATGTGTACAAGACATATTACTTACTGTATATCCATTAATCTATGCCATTTTATCAGTTCATCACATGGTTCTTTACTGTTTTATACAGCCAACAATTTAAACAAGATTTTAGCCTTGTTACCTATGGTTTTTCATCTCTTTAATCATATTTATCAACACTTGATCCCCACAAAACATTTTTATCATCATATATTCATCATATACATATACAATAAGAAAGAAAATACATGATTACATAATCAAAATAACAAGAGGATGGGGAGAACAATCTTTATACCACCAAAGTGATGAAATGATGAGCTTTTGGATGAACAAGACATGGTTTTGTGTAACCAATCTTATGAGATATCAACACCACTTCTAGGATCACCAAGTATTTGTAGATTCCTCCAAAAATCAGCCCTTGTTCTTCATGAAAACTCCTTGAGAAATCAGCCCCAAACTCCCTTGAAAACTCCTTTTTACATGTTAAGATCACCTCCAATCTTCATAACTTCAATGGGTTTTCATCATATGTAAATTATACATATGATTTATGGTTGAATCAAGATCAACTGGGGGTTGTTTTGGATGAGTTTGGGACGAATTTTAGAGAGAGGGAGGAGAGTGTTTAGTGGTTTGCATGTGTTGAAATGAATGAAAATGGTTTGAGGTGGTGGTTTTGATGTTGGTTGCTAGTTTACAAGTAAACTAAGACATGTGTCTTAGCTTATCTTGTAAGCTTGACACCACATGGTGTTGTTAGCTTTGTTTAGCCATGTGTGGGGGTGGGACAAGTATGTACTTGTTCCATCCCCATTAATTTACGGGTATTCCTCGATTCTAGTTTCCTTGATTCGCGTGCCCTCGGGTCGTTTTATGAAAAACGTTTTTATAAATTATGAAGCAACGGAACAAAACGAATCTAATAAAAATTGTCTCGTTAAAAACAGAGTTCAAAAATGTAAATACGCAAACCTAGGGTTTCCGGTTTAGTCGTAAAGGACATTAAATTATGAAAGTAAGTCCTAATCTATTCTCGTAAATTTGTGAGTTTATGAACCAACACAAATTTAAAACTCCAAAATAATATTCACGGATAAATTTATTTCCTGAAATGTCGGACTGTCACCAAAGACGGTGTATGTAAACGTAAGCACGTAACGTAGAATCCTCCGGTTTAGACGTAGTCGATGCTACTTCAAGACGTAAATCCAAATTTCTTCCCAAAAATAAGTGAGTTCATAATATAACATTAAAAATAATGTTTTTAAATAATACTTGAGAATAAAATATCAACCATAAATTGACGGATTGTCACATGTACCACCATTCATTTTTATTAATAACTAACACGGGACAACAAAAACCCATAGTTATGTCAACAAAAAAGAAGTTCGAGCAATAAAAAAGGACTAACTTGACCACGAGGGTGGTTTTTCTTCTTAGCCCATGTGTGATGAGACTGATAAGAACCCATAGCTATCTCGGTATCTCTTGAAACAGCCGTAGATCGTTAATTATTGTTGGCGCACCCTAATATCATATACTCATATTCTACTATCTTCCATTTAGCATGTACATAAATCATAAATCTTCCCTACTTTTGAGAAGCTGAAACCTGAAGTATATAAACAAACGGGCTTGTTTCATTATTAACCAACTCAAAGAGTTCGGATAAAAGTATTTAAAACATACTTGTATCATTACCGAACCACTGTTTAAAGAGCTATGACTGCCTGAACTTGAAAATGTTCATCGCATTGTTCACGGTTCCACAAAGCAATAGAAGTTAAACTAGTCTTGTGGATATCCATTCTCAAAATTTGAATTCTTCAGCTCTCGAGTAATTACTTCATACATTATTTGCATCGTTTTTCCCTGTTAATGTTAAAATGACTAAATGAATGAAACTGAACTTATACGCATACCGATCTTTTTTAAAGGACACTCTACTGGAAGTTCACATTAAGAAGCTCAACAGTGCAAAAATTTTAAATCCAATTTTGCTATTTGCATACTCGTTTGGACTAATTGCACAAAGGTGACCAATTTTGATATGGGTGTTGTTATGCATACCCCTGGCCCAAAGTAGAAACTGAACCAAATTCATAATTTTTATGCAATCAACCATTTTTGTTTCACATCTATCTATACCCCTGAATAGAATCTTTTAATTATCTGTTTCTACGAAGGTAACTAAAATACTGTAGTTGAAATCCACGTACCTGCCAAAGATAATTCCTTGAACAAATGCAGCGCTAGGGACAGTCGTACACCCTCAAGCCACACTGGAATGACAATCTATACTGAATACCTCTCATTTGTTCGTAACCCATACATATTTTATTGGGTCAATTCACATATTTTTTCTTTTTTTTATCTCTGATGCATACGCAATTACATTTTAGAGTTTTCAAAATGAGTTAAAACTATTTATAGTTGTCAAAATACAAATTCGCATATAAGAACGTAGCGGTGAATCAGATGCTGCATTATTTCAAGAACATACAAGCATTTCAAATTCCTACTGCCAATTAACCATATTCATAGAGAGCCAAATGATCATACATGCTTTTATAGTTTAACGTACCCAAACTCATACAATTGCATTCAAATAAAATTGTATCAAAATATGTGTGGTATATGACATCTACGAATGAATAAGTGAAATCCATTTGTATAAACAACTGCCCATCACACACAAAAGTTTTTCGGTGTTTTATGCATGATGGTAACTCAGCCTCCATATGCGTTTGAGGCACATTTTACCACATGAGCGCCCTTTCAATACAATTAAGATTAGTAGTCCAGTATTGGTAATACTTGATATGTAAACCTGTATCATGTCTTAGTTTTAGTAACGCTGACAATTAGCATATAAGTAATACTACGCATTAAATTCTACCTGGTGGAACATTGGCATCAGAGCTTTGCTGGAATAGCATTGTGTGTGGTGAGTTTTTTGTGCCATGATAACCATGAATTTCAGATCCCATTTGACATCCATAAACTTGCATGACTGAATTACGAAATTTTTACTTTCAGTTGGTTTACAAACCCTTGAATTCATTGAAATACCAAACTTAATAGATCGAACCTGCATGATTTGCTCAAGCTCTATGTTCAGCGCCTTATTGAACTGAATCTCGCTTAACCCATCCCTGAATATTATTATATTTTGTGGTTTTAGACGGCGAGAAGTACTTGTATAAAAGTCAATTAACAGCGCCCTGACATCACAAAAACATTAGTTCGTAACAATCATCTGAAACTAAAAATTGAATAAGAAGGCCGTGATACTAAAGTTTATTTAAAGGAACTAAAACAAACAGATACCAAGAAAATAACCTCCATAGCTGAAATTTGTTGTCGTTAACCGCATGTTCAACCAACCGGGAAGTAGGCCCATGAGTGCTGGACACTTTTTATTTTTCTGTAAAAAACAATAGTTTAAAGAACAAATACATTAAGGATGGTGAAAACTCTATTTAAAATACTACCCATAATAATCTAATGAAGGAACTACCAAGACTAACCTTTTGTGATAAAATTAGAAGGTAATCGCCCTATATCAGCTGCATCTAAAAAACTTAGGAAAAAGCATACAGAGTTCTACATGTTTGTAATGGTAGACACAATAGCAAGTAAAAATAATGGGTTACAATTCGAATAACTTTTTTAACCAAAGACGAACGTTATCTAGACTGAAATTTCCAGAATTATATCTGAGATTACCAGTTGAAAAACCTACAAGAAAACAGCTCCTCGTCTTTTATTCTTAGTGTCCATTTGCTGCAGTTTCTTAACATCTGTAAACATACCACGACAGAAAATGACTTTAAAATTTTAGATATATTCATCCTGGCATCCTGAAAGTTGGATGCCGAACCTGAATGAATAAATAAAAGGTGGAACCGTTAAACCACAAACAATGTTAATTACTACTCGATTCAATGTGTGGGCTATTTAAATCTTGTTACTGTTGGGTCAAGTAGATATAAAAATGACGTTAGACATGAATTTAATTCCTCAAATAAACCATTCACATGTTATAAAATTGAAATATTATAAACATGAATACAATCAAAAAATGTTAATTAGTACTCGATTCAATGTGTGTGTTATTTAAATCTTGTTATTTAAATCTTGATTGGCTCATAGTATGACGATGAGAAATACAATGTTTTTTGTTATGTTACTGATGATTCTCCATGTGTTGAAGAACTGTGCTTTGGTGCATGAAATTGTAAAATAGCATTGTGCTTTTCATAGGAAAATTGAAGTTTTGTGAGCGGAATGACTTCCACTTGCATTGGTACCTTAGGTAACAAAACACAACCTGCATGGAATGATGAGAAGTGGTTTCTTTTGTCACATTCCCTTTATTATAATAAATAATACTTACAACGTATAAAAAGATGAAATATCAAGAATGAGCTTCAATAACATACCGCATAAGTTTTGAGTTGATAAAACTCCAATGCATTTGTGATTGCCACGACATCACCTTTACAAAGATGGCATATTTCATCATTCAATTGATGTCCTCTAACCCTATATTTTAGCAAGCTACTATTGAGGAACTGTGGAGCTAACTTTTCGAAATTATTGCTTTAAAATATTAGAAACTTACATAGCATTTATCCCGTCTAGAAAGTAAATAATACTATTTTGAAGCAGCTTGACATAAATAAAGTTTACCAAGATTCAGATTGCTTACAATAATTAATGTTCTGCTTTGGTTTTCGTTAGCTCCTTCCCGGCCTAAAACTTGATCCAATAGATGATTAGCACAAGAAAACTAAAGCATATCAAATCGAACAAAAAAATTTCAGATTTAATTACATTATTAACAAAGAAATTAGATGATGAACCATCTACATGTAGCCTTCTGCTTGAATTGCAGCAGAGATCGATCGAGTTCAATTCCATATTTGATAAGCATCAAAATATCAGGTAACAAAGAAGACGACCTTCTACCTGTGACAAGTTTATCAGAACTTCAATTAGACAACACTGTTGACCTCAAAAACCAATAGTAAAATGCTTATTAGAATAGCCAAGTGATGTCATTAAATTTGTTGGCACCATGCGAGAACTGCAACTGATTATATCTATCCGAACACAATAAAATAAAAGACAAATATAAATATCCACCATCCAGTACATGAAAATGATATTGTTTAATTAGGTTAGTTCTCCTTGCAAGGTATAAGAGTTCATACATGTTTCACTAACCTATAAAATAGAACCAAAAAAACCCAGTTTCATTGGGTTTAACATTAGGGTTCAAAAAGAAAAGGTACATATTTTTATATGGCTCATTAACCTAGAAAACAAAATAAAAAAACACCAGTTTCATTAGTGTTTGAGATTAGGGTTCAAAAAAAGGAGGTACCTTTTTTAACGTGCTTCATTAACCTACAAAACATAACAAAAAAACACAAAAAATTTGAAGATTATCAAAAAGAAATTTACCATAAGCTGGAAAAAAGATAAACAACCTACAAACATTACAAAACAAATGCAAAAGGTTATAGAGGATATTAGGGTTTTTTCCCTTTTGGAGAGGCAGGAGATAATGATATTAGGCTGTAGATAATAATGAATGATATTAGGGTTTTGAATATATGTGATAATACGAATGAATAAATAGATAAACATGGTAAAAATGATTTTTATGTTTTGATATTTACATTTAATGTGGCTATTTTTCAAGAAGTTATTAATAAGGTCTTTGATAGAAAAACACAAACACTTACTTAGCATAGTTGGTAAACCTGGTTCTATTTGAACTAAAGGTCACAAGTTCGAATCTTGCTATAAACAATTTTTTAAAACCTATCCGAATTTACAAAGTATTTTAAGAAATCCAAGTTATTTTAATAATCTACAAAAAAAATTTAAAACAATGAATCCAAATTTAAAATAATTAAAAAATTTATAAAAAACCGACCCATCCATATGAGGCCCGGTAACCCGATTCAGACCAGTCCCAACTCTGTCCAGACTTGAACCATTCCAGATTCGAACCGGATCTGGTTCAATTACCAAAACGCAGTTTAAGAAGGCGATTTTAAAAATTGCGTTTCCAAAACGCAGTTTTCAATAATATGCGATTTTATATCACCAAAAACGTGCAAATTAGAGAGATTTTAGGGATTTCTAAAATACTATTTCCTAATAGGTGCCATGTCATATATGACTGGGATTAGTGATGTCGTATCAAATCGTAATTGTACCTATATATAATATAAAGATATATATATATATATATATATATATATATATATATATATATATATATATATATATATATATATATATATATATATATATATATATATATATATATATATATATATATATATATATATATATATATATATATCTTTACATCATATATAAGAGGAGGGATATGCCACATAAGCATCCATTAATCCACGTCATCAATTTTTTTTTTAATTTTTGTAGTTATTTATACTATTCTAAGAATATATTATCCCTATTAAAATAAATACGATTTTAAATAATATCTCTTTTTTTGCTATGTATCCCAAAACACTTCCCCGTCTTCTATTCGGCGGTATTTATTTTGTGTACAAAAAATTCGGTATTTATTTTTGGTACAAAATCACAAATACCTCCTCCGATCAACACAAAACCCTAAAATCTGGTAACTAAAATTCTACATTCGAGATAAAAAAAACACACACACACACAGTAATCCTAATTCAAAAACCGAGAGCCTTAAATCCCTCATGAATCAACAAAAGTGTTCAGCAACGAGAAACGATTTTTATCTCTGGGTTTAGATGTCATCTTGAGGTAACATACTTCTGAGCTTTCTTCTTATATAAGTCAGCATTCTATTTTTTGTCATATTGTATATTGAGTAATAAAGATTTCAAGATGTAGTCGGACAAACTTTGATCACGTCGCCGGTTTTCTTAAAATCCCAAACGTTGATCACGTCACCGGTTTTCTTAATATCACTGATCCTCAATTTGATTACTTTCTTATCTATAACAGGCCGGCTTAGTAATTTCTTCACCGGTGACCGATTCGATCAGTATGTTTCGACAGATGTTAGACCGGATCGGAGGTAATGAGATATATAAATTGTAGTTTATTTGTTCGGTTAGCGATTTGTGAAACTGTATTTGTGGGTGAAACTGTATTTGTACAGGGATATTGGAGAGCCGTCATCAGATTTGTTGTGATATGTGCAAATACAAATCAAGAGAGAATAGTTGAAGCTGGTGGTCCCGTCCCTGTTGGTGCTCCTTGAAAGCAAATATTTTTGTAATGACGTTCTCTCTTCTACTTCGTCCCTTTTGATTGTTCTCTTTGTGTGTGTGCGCGTGTATGCCATGAATCCTAGGTGCAGTACATAGTGCATATTTATGTATACACTTAATATATTTTTAAGCTATTCTCAAATTTTTAGGGTAATCTTCATTGTTTTTTTGTGTCTATGCAAAGACTAAAAAAGAACTAATAATGGCTTATTGCCAGGGGTATTACTCTGCTAGCAATTACGGCAGCTGATGCGTGCCAAGGATCCATATACATTAAGAATGGTAGCCGGCAGCTGATGCGTGCCAAGGATCCATATACACTAAGAATGGTAGCCGCTGCTATTGCCACATACACTAAGAATGGTAGCCGCTGCTATTGCCACATACACTAAGAATGGTAATCATCATGTTTAGGTTTTTATGATCAGAGAACCATATACAAAACGCACACCCAAACACAATCCAGATCTTTGTATGGATTCTCATTACAGAGACCATAAGGTTCGGGAGTTCGAAGCGAGAAACCACAAGGCTTTAAAGATGTTGATTGATTCCCATATCTATAGTCCTGATTACTGATCAACCAGACTACATTTTTTGTTCATGCCATGTTGTAAGTTTTTTGTGTGTGGTTTGATCAGATTAGATAATACAACAAAGTCGGTATAAGATACAACCATATGTAAAGAGATTTGCCTGTCAAAGTTTGTGTATAATCCTTGGAACCAGTAGATGAAATGATTTCGCTTAACACGACTTGTGTAGTTACGAACAAAAATGAAAAATGCTGTAAAAAAACCTATCAATGTTCTAATAATCAGGTGGTCTACTTTAAAGTTCTATCCCCATCCATATATAAGATTTACCTTATATTGTCACTTATAATATGTTTGTGTGGGCTCTTTGCAGATGCCAAAGAAGAATGATATACCTCATGTTCATGTATCAGAATCAACTGACACATGTATTCTGAGAAGTTAAAGTTCGAAAATCACAACATGTTTTGCAACAAACACTCGAATAAATAAGGAGGTCCGTAAGACGTAAGATTCCAGTTGATGGTCCTACTACAAACCGCAAGTTAACAGAGGTGAAATTGCATACATCTCAAAAGAAAGCACAAAAGATGTGAAAGAAGATGAAAATACTCAAAAGCATGATCCACTAGAGGTTAGTAGCTGAAAAAGAAAGATATCCAATGCTATTCAGTTTAAGGTGCGGTTTAAACCTCAACGAGTAACAACTCAATCAGGTACTTAGGCATCTTTTGATGCTTAGCTATTTTTTTTCTTCCTATGGCGTTCTACAATGATATGGCTTCTATATTTGAATAACGCATTGTAAAAACTTCTTTGGGTGGTCAAAGCGGAGCATGAAATCAAATAAAAGATTACGAAAGACTTCCCTCGCTTTCTAACTAATTTGAACCAACACTTTAATAAATTAATAAAAATGAAGACGGGTTAGTTGTTTTACCTTTACTAATAACAATAGCTTAAAACAAAAACAGTCTAAATTATTTGTTAAATAGATATATATTTTGAAGTAGCGCGATTCCATTCATTTGTACAATTTTCTTCGTTGCTATTTTGTGTGCCTTATCTTTTTTAAGTAATGGATTGTGGATGTTTATATATTTTTTATTTGTGATTTTCAAAACGAAGAGATGATGATTATGAGTTAGTTTTGATGGAATGGGCTCTTGGTGTAATAATCAGTTTAGATTCAGGTAAAATATTGTCAAAAAACTAAAGATTTCTGAAACTTAGGACATGGTTGATCCATATAATGAACCCTTATCTATCTTCATGTTCCATCAGTTCTATATCTCGAAAAATGTCATTGTTATTCAAACCAATTAATTGATCACTGGATTCCGCTGCCTTACAAGTTTATCAAGTTTATCATTGATTCGTGCAATCAAAACTTCTAAATGCTTAATTATATGCATCGACAGGGATTGAAGGGGTCTGAATCTGGTTTAGAAGTCAAGAAAGCATACGATAAAGATGCGTACAGAACCATCTAGATAAGGTTCTGTATTTGTTTACATTTGGCATAAGTGTACTTTTTTTATTTGTTTACATTTGGTGTGGATATACTATTTTTTCTTATTTACATCTAACCTGGATATAGTACCATCAAGTATTTATCTTAAATTGCAGGCAGGTAAGTTTTTAGCATTAAGTGAGAGTGGAGCAGCAGGGGGGCATATTTTGACAGAGTTAATCAAAACCAGCCACACGGATGTCAAAAAGCTTTTTAAGAAAATTTGAGAGGCAAATGTTGTACTATTCGAATCCAATAAGGTTTGTATATTGATCCATGAGTTTAGACTCATTACTGTTATTTGGTTATATTGTGCCCCTTATCCCATTCAGTATCATGTAAGTTGGAACTTGATCTTACAAACTAGGAGTCAGTAGTCCCAATATTTGGTTTTTAACAGAGGGACGCATATAATATTATATACGTGATATATTTTGGAACTTTATCAGACGAAAGTTGGTGTCAAATCATGCGGGACTCTGATACCGGCTGAAAAATGCATCCTTTTACTCGGATATAATTTGGGCACTTATTTAAAATTGAAGGTTTATGTTTGTTACTTTTTCTTTGTTAAAAGTGTCTTTACCAGAACAAAAGAGCGATCAATATGTTATCTCACAAGGCTAGCACAATGAAACCTTAGCTTTTAAAACATGTCGAACTAATACTTGCCTCATCACATATAAGTTTGTAAACGGTGTAAAGAGGCAAGATCAAAAGTCGAAATAGACTTGGTTGAAATCATAAGTCTAACATAAATTTCATACTGTAATGATTTAATATAGTTGAGGTATTAATTGGTTTAAACAATATTTCAGGATCACACGTATAATCTGATTAGGCGACCTCAAAAGTTCGAGAAAATGCAAATAGGACCAATCAGCCTTTAACAGCCATAGATCTTGGCAAACAAATATTGAAAGGACCTTTTATTCAATTAGAGTTCTACTAAGGTTCGACCGTATTTTAACTCTCACTTGATGTCAGAGGAGAAACATGCACAATACGATTGCAGTAGGAGCTTATTTAAGTGACGAGGATGCTATTCAGGTAAAGTTGGCACTAAATTATTATTTCACCAGTAAAACTGCGTTTTTGTATAATTTAGAACCAACATTGGTTTAGAGATTTGAAATATAGAGCAAGAGTGAAGGATTAACATGCTTATAAACTTGATGAATATGTTGTTTGGACCGAAAGATGTAGTACTCAGAATTATCTACATATGAATGCCTGCAAGTAATAGCAACAGCTCAGTCGTTCTCAGCTTCTGAAATATTTGTGAAGATAAAAATGGCATGTGTGTTTGGTTCTTGTCTTGCTGTAGCTGGTGGTGGATTGCTACAGATGGTACATCTACTTGCTTGAGTATGCACTTCAAGGATTTTGATGAAATAATTTTTAACCAATTTTAATATAATGAAATAGTTCTAGAGTTGGATAATTGTGTTCTAGAGTTTGTAGTACCTTAATACATCATTACACAAATAAAATCCTTCATACAATAATGTAATCAAATATTGTAAGTAAATATGAAAGACGTGTGGTATTCCTTGACTACAATGCCTAGCTAGAATATTGATTAAAACATTAAAATATATAACTAGGCCAAAGCGCTTGATATTGATATTTAACATAATGGAGCGAAACTGACAATTACTATAGCTAAATTGATTCTAATTATGTGACTGGATCAAATAATCACTTGAATAACTAGCTAGCATATATTGATGCGGTTATTTTTATTTCAGTTGGTTGAAAATAAATTTTAGTTTGCTCAAGAGGATGAGAAAAAAACTAGGGACAGAGCATTTTGATTCGCATCTCGAATTTGAACTTGAATCCTATATGAAACCGTACAAATTTTCGGTCCCCGAACACCGTTCGGTACGGGACCGAGACTACAAAATAAGGTGAAAAACAATTCGGGACCACTAATTCGATACGGGACCAGTACCAAATCTGAAAATTCCCAAAAAATGAGAGAATCCCGATACCCGTACCGGTACCGATACCCGTACCGGTACCGATATCCGAATCCTGTTCGGTACGGGAACGGTAATAACTTTTTAAACTGGGAAAAAATCGAGAGTATTAAATCAAGACGGGTTCGAGACAGAATTGGTTCGAGCTCTCCTAAACACATGGTTATTACTTATACATGGGTTGCCCTTATGCCAAATATACGTAATAACCGATTGGAGAAAAGTTTTGTCTTTTTTTTTGATGCGTTAGTCTACAAATGAATGCTCATTTCACCAAAGGCCTCTTGGTCTAGCGGTATGTGAGTGGCCCTTTAACCTAAATGTTGTGGGTTCAAGTCTTGGTGGAGACATTGTGAGATAGAATTTGTGAGAGTTCGTTGTGTGAGTTGCAAAAATTGCCGTTATAAAAAAAATAAAAAATAAAAATGAATGATCATTTTCATACGGGTTTCAATTCATTATATTCATTCTTTTTTGCTTATTCAACGGTCATTACTTATTTCAAGAATCTATTATTGTGTACACACATGCAATAATTTTTAAAGCCATTTCTCGCTATCGTAATTTAATAAGTTAAACTCAAGTACTTTAATTTCATGTGAAGAATGCTATTTATTGTTTATAATTCTCTATTTTCTGTATGTTAAATTTGAGAAAAAAACAATCTTCATGCTTTGCGTATTTTGGCTTTCGCCTTTGACATGCATATAAGGTGTAGGTTTTTGGCCCATTAAACTGAGTCAATTTATGGATTATGCACTTTTATTTTTTTTTATCTAAAATATATATATTCAGTACATTCACACACAATCAATAAATTCGAAATATTGTTATTATGTTTAAAAGTACTTTGTAAAATATACAACTTTTAAACGTCAATAATTAGTTAAACAAAAATATGTAAAAAAATAATTACAAGTAATGCCTGTCTTTCGGACCGGCTTAACCACACATTTTACAAAAATATTATAGCATTTATAATGATGACAATATTTAACTGTGTTTATAATATTATGGTTCCTGTATCAGGTACATGTAGTGGCGGACCATAAAGATTTATTTTTGGAGGGCGGATTATTTTATACATACCAAATAAAAAAATAGACAATAATTTTGAAATGAAATGTATAATATTTGCACTACTTGTCACGAACTTTAGAGGGGCCAGGGCCCTCCTCCCCAGTTCTCACTAAAGTCCGCCATTGGGTACATGTTGTACAATCTTCTCCATATCGGGTGATCATTGTGGTGAACGAACACCATTACAATCTTCTCTTAACAAAAGCGCCTCATCATTTGCACCTTTTTCACTTGAAGTTATAATTACGTTGTTTCAATTATTCCACATGACATACAAAAGATAATCATGGGAACTGAAACTTCAAGGGTGAGTGTGTGAAGACGAATGACATACTTAAATCTTTTAGACGTGTCGTAGTGAGAACCACACTGAAGGCCTATCGCTAGCCATCATCCTCACACTTATTATATGAAGACAATGATATTTGATCACTACGGTCACGAAGTTGTTTGCTTGTGAGACCATGCATCAGTCACTTCTATGCACTAATAAAACCGGGACTTTAACTTCAAATCAAATGAATGTTTGACCCTGTTATATGATGCATGTTCATTAACGTGATAATTTTGCTAGGAATTTCTTTCTTCATTGTGCATTTTCTCGAGACAGTGTAGCTTAATCATCTTCATGATCGAACAAGTGGGGCTAGATGTTGTTAAAGTGTTATGTTGTGTATATATGGCAACTACCAGAATTCCACAAAGAATGCGCATTAAAAGAAATCCTTAATACTCCGTAGATTATATGTGATTTTATTGTGATTCTCTTTGTCGCAATCAAACTATATGTAGTTTTTCTTACATTCTTTTTAAACATACGTTTATTATATTGTTTGTTTTATCTTTTCACATGATTTTATTGATTTTTTACACCATCTATTATTATCTAATGTGGGTTTATATTTTGAACGACATGCTTTTTACCCACGAGCAGCTCTATGTAGTTGTATGAAAGGCAAGAAAAAGAAGGGTTAAAAGTATTATGTTGCGACAAAGATGACAACTATTGTAAAAAAACAAAAAAATAAATTCTTTATCACATTTAAATTTAGTAACTTAGTATTATATGATTCCCCACATATGACCAAATAATTCTATAAATATTATGTTATTATTTTTCACATAATTCCGTCACTAACTTAGTAACGATAATTTTATTTGATTAAAAATGTTGATATATTTATAATTGTTTTACCTTCACTTATTTTTATGTAAACGACATATATGAAACAAATATTGACCCAAACCAAAAACTTAAAAACAAATAATTCCGTAAAAAAAACATAAGCAACAAATGCATCATCATAATGCATTAAAAATAATTATAATAAAAAAATTACAAATAAATATTTAGCTAATAAGAAAAGCTAAACAAAAATAAGAAGTCATACCCGTCCATCGGACGGGTTTTGCAACTAGTATATATATATATATATATATATATATATATATATATATATATATATATATATATATATATATATATATATATATATATATATATATATATAGGGTGGTATTATCATGGTATACACCTTTAAAATACATTATAATAGGCATAGATGTGCACCGTTGGATCAAGAATTATTGATAAGATTAGATGTTTTGCTAAATATTAATTACCAATGGTATTTTTGTAAATAAGTGAAACATTTTGGCATATTTTATATTTTGAATATTCAATGCACTTAACGACCTAACACTTGAATATAATTTGTATGTCTAGTTTTTATAAAATGTCGGATATCCTATTATAGCACACAGGCATCAAGTTTGACTTTTCCAAACATACGTATTATTAGTGACACATACTATAACTGATACATTAATTTTCATGTGTCAACAAGTTTGAATACTTTTAAAATTTTGCGTCCTTTGCTGGTGACATGTTATAACTGACACATTATAACTAACATATTATTAGTGACACATACTATAACTGATACATTAATTTGTTTATTAGGACATGATACTAGCGACACATTATTTTTCTGTACAATAATGACATTATTTTTATAATTGATATACTCCCTCCGTCCCTAAATAAATAACCACTGTTAACTTTTGAAATCAATCGTTTTCAACTTTAACCTTAAATTATTGTGTATATGTTATATAATACTTGATATAAATCATACAAATGGATTGAGTTTTAAATATATTTTCATTACTATAACTTTAACAAATTATTATATAACACAAACAAAATAATTTATGGTTAAAGTTTATAAAAAATGACTCCAAAAGTCAAACGTGAACATTTAATTAGGGACGAAAGAAGTATTTTTTTTGTTTTACATACTTATTATAGTGACACATGAATTGACATATAACTTTATTTATTTATTTTTCAATCAACCTGAAAAAGAGAAAAAAATATAATGACGTATTGCGAAAACGAAGACAAGCAAGTATATTGTATCTCAAATTTCAAACAGTTAGATTATTTTATCAAATCCACATTAAATTAGTAGTATTATAATATGATTTTTGCATGAATGTTTTGATATTTGACGTGAACAAATATGGACAGATTATAGAATTGGTGTATCATTTTCCATGTGAGAATGTGGTGGAATTAAAGACATGCGACATGAAATATGACATGAAAAAAAGATGTTTCATCATGAGACATGAAACACCATGAAAACACATCATGAGAGAAGATGTTTCACCATGAGGACATGAAATACGGCGGAAGCATGCGACGTGAAACGAGGTGTCCCGTTAGACATGAAAAAACGTGAAACAAGATGTTTCACCATGAGATATGAAATACGATGGAACCATGAGACATGAAACAAGATGTTTAACCATGAGACATGAAACACGATGTGTACCTGGCGCAGCTCTTGCACAACCTATTCACAGCGGATTCGGCTTGTTGACACATTTATCATCACCAATAACATGCTCTTGCACATTATTAATTGAATGCGGAGATGGCTCAACAGCCTCAACTATCACATACGTAAAGGGTTGTTATAACTTGTTCATAAAGCGTATCCAATACAAATAATAAATAGGGGACAAGATCATAAAACAATATATAACAAAAAAAACGAGATAGACGTCGTTGGAATGAATTACTTTCATCGAAAATAGAAGGTCGATGAATTATATTAGACGTTGTTGAATGAATTATATTATTTTCAAACCAGAAGGTTGTTATAACTTGTTTCATAAGGCCTCGCCGGAAACCGATACACAAACCGATTTTCAATTCATATACTAAATCGATCGGTCCCAATCATGAACGGCGATGCCGGGAAATCTAATACATCTTGTGAAACAAAGAAAGTAAAAGAAATAACAAACCTTGTTGAAGACGTGTTCATAATCTTTAACTAAAAAGTGTGTTTTTAATTGTGTTGTGTACATTTCCATCATAAGAAAACTATATAACCTCATGTCTATTTCTTGTTCGAATACAAGAAAACAATATAACGAGGTGTATGGTTGATCCAAATGAAATCAATAAGATTCATGAGATAAAAAAACTAAAAAGAAGTTTGAATCGTCATATATTAGGTAGATTGTATAACTCTGGGACGGTTGTTTGGTCGAGCCGGATTCGAACGCTTCTTCTCCGTCGGTTTTTGGAGGTGCAAGAGATAATAGTTGTGGGAACTGGGAAGTTTTGTACCAGGGAGAGAGAAAGTCTAGATGCAAAAGTTACGGTATTTTTTGTGATACCAACATTTTTTGCGCTAAATTAATGAACGGTGGAATAAATACCTAGAATACCCTTATTAATATTTTAAGTTTTTTATATATTTAAAATGTATTAAATCCACATGTCAACATATTATTGGTGCCTACTATAACCTATTTTAAGTTGTAACTCACATGAACGTAAATCTATATATATATATATATATATATATATATATATATATATATATATATATATATATATATATATAATATATATATATATATATATATATATATATATATATATATATATATATATATATATATATATATATATATAATATATATATATATATATATATATATATATATATATAATATATATATATATATATAGTATATATATATATATATATATATATCTATATATATATATATATATATATATATATTATATATATCAAATATATTATAATATATATATATATATATATATATATATATATATATATATATATATATATATATATATATATACTATATATATATATATATTATATATATATATATATATATATATATATATATATATATATATATATATATATATATATATATATATATATATATATATATATATATATATATATATATATATATATATATATATATATATATAATATATATATATATATATATATATATATATATATTATATATATATCATATATAT
>JANFOE010003362.1:0-10000 GCA_025667525.1 Glebionis coronaria
CATGCATTACTTTCATATGGTTGCGAGGGCTATCTAGCTACCGTTCATGACATGGATGCTGAATCCCCATCAATTCAGAATCAGCCGATAGTGTCAGAATATCAAGATGTATTTCTAGAAGAACTTCCGGGCATACCACCTGCACGTGAAGTAGAATTTAATATCGAGCTCATCCCAGAAGCTGAGCCGATTTCAAGGCTCCTTATCGCATGGCTCCCAAAGAGTTGAAGGGATTTGAAGGATCAATTGCAAGAACTTCTGGAACGAGGCGTCATTCGACCGAGTGCATCTCCATGGGGCGCACAGGTCTTATTCGTGAAGAAGAAGGACGACAGTATGCGTCTTTGCATAGATTGTCGCGAGCTCAACAAGATCACTATCAGGAATAGATATCCTCTACCACACAAAGACGATCTGTTTGACCAACTCCAAGGGTCCAAACATTTCTCCAAGATTGATCTTAGGTCGGACTATCATCAGCTACGGGTTAAAGAGCAGGACATCGCCAAGACTTCTTTCCGTACACGCTATGGCCACTACGAATTTGTAGTCATGCCATTTTGCCTTACCAATGCTCCAACAGTGTTCATGGATTTGATGAACAGAATCTTCCATGAATTTCTGGAAAAGTTCGTCATTGTCTTCATTGACGACAACCTGATATTTTCTAAGTCCAAGGAGTAACACGAAGACCATCTTCGTACAGTATTACAGATTCTTCGCCAGAAGCAGGTGTATGCTAAATTCTCCAAGTGTGAGTTCTGGTTAGACAAGGTGGCATTCTTAGGTCACATTATATCAGCAGAAGGAATCACTATGGATCCAGCAAAGGTTGAGGCTAGTACCAAGTGTCCAAGACCGACATCAGCGACTGAAGTTTGCAGTTTCTTAGGCTTAGCTGGTTACTACCGTAGGTTCGTGGAGAACTTTTCCTGTTTAGCACTACCATTGACCAAACTGATGCGGAAAGGGGAGAAATTCGTCTGGACTGAAGAAAGAGAGAAGAGCTTTGAAGACCTAAAACAGAATTTAGTATCTGCACCGATTCTTACTCTCCCATCTGGTACAGGTGGATTTCAGATCTACAATGACGCATCGGGGAAGGGACTTGGTTGTGTTCTCTTGTAACGTGGGAAAGTGATCGCGTACGCTTCACGACAGCTTAAGCCTTTTGAGGAAAATTACCCTACGCATGAATTAGAACTTGCAGCAGTCGCGTTTGCATTGAAGATATGGAGGCACTACTTGTATGGAGAATCATGCGATATTTTCACGGACCACAAGAGCTTGAAGTACATATTCACTCAACGTGAATTGAACATGAGACAGAGGAGATGGTTAGAGCTGTTGAAGGATTATGACATTAATCTACAGTATCATCCCGGCAAGGCGAATGTAGTGGCAGATGCACTTAGCAGAAAGTCCGGAATGATAAACGGCATTAAAATTAAGGAGGAAATTATAAGAGACTTAGAGCGACTAGACATTAAGATCATAGTACGTGGACATCACGGTTACTGGGCTAATCTTAGAGTGGAACCCGAGTTACTCTCTAGGGTCAAGGAAGCTCATAAAGATGATGGTGAAATCTGGGCGATAATTTAGAATTTGGAGAAGCAAAAAGAATTTCGAGTAGACGCAGATGGTATCTTATGGCAGGGCACGAGACTTTGTGTTCCTTATGATCAAGAACTCCGGGAAGTATTGTTAGCTGAAGCACATAGCTCCCCATTCTCTATTTATCCTAGTTCGTCGAAGATTTACCATGACATCAAGCAATACTTTTGGTGAAGTGGTATGAAATAGGATGTTGTGACTTACGTCTCCAAATGTCTTACCTGCCAGCAGGTTAAGATCGAGCATCAGCGATCTGACGGTCTTCTACAACCGTTAGATATCCCAGAGTGGAAGTGGGAAAAAATCACCATGATTTTGTTACTGGTCTTTCGCTGACAAAGAGGAAGCACGATGCGATTTGGGTTATCGTTGATCGACTTACCAAGTCAGCTCATTTCTTACTGATCCACAAGGGAGATTCGGTCAGTAAACTCACCGATACTTATAGGAAGGAGATCATGAGACGTCATGGTGCTCCATCTAGCATCGTCTCAGACAGAGATCCTCGTTTCACTTCGCGATTCTGGAGAAGTCTGCAAAAAGCTTGGGGTACAAAACGTAAGCTTAGCACGGCTTTTCATCCTCAAACAGACGGGCAATCGGAGCGAACGATTTAGACATTAGAAGACATGTTGAGGTCATGTGCGTTGGAATGGACGGGAGATTGGGACGATTACATCTGTTTGGTAGAGTTTGCATACAACAACAGTTGGCACGCAAGTATCAAGTGTGCTCCGTTCGAGATGTTGTATGGCAGAAAGTGTCGCGCCCCAATCTGTTGGGATCAGGTTGGTGAGCGAACACTTGAAGGACCAGAAATGATTGAGTTGGCCAACGAGAAGGTCGTAGTAGCTAAGCAGAAATTACAAGAAGCACGGTCACGTCAGAAGAGATATGTCGACAAGCATCGTAGGGACTTACATTTTAACGTAGGAGATCACGTCTTCCTTAAGGTATCACCGACACGTGGTGTTAGAAGTTTTGGAATCAAAGGGAAGCTCAGTCCTCGATTCATCGGACCGTTTGGTGTCATTGAGCGAGTCGGTGAAGTATCTTATTGTTTAGCATTACCTTCGCAGCTTTCTCATGTTCACGATATTTTTCATGTGTCCTTACTCAGAGGGTACAAGTATCACCCCCTTCACATGGTTCGGTATCCACTGGAACAGATTCGTGAAGATCTCACTTTCATAGAAGAACCCGAACGAGTTCTTGACAGGCAAGAACGAGTCATGAGGAGGAAGACGATTCCATTCGTCAAAATCCTTTTGAGGGATCATACCGAGCGGGAAGCCACTTGGGAAACAGAGGAGTCTATCCGGGCTTGTTACCCTCATTTCATATTTTGAATTCGGGTATGTTCTTCTTTTCCAGTTTACATTATCTATAATTTGGGGACGAATTATTCTTTTTAGGAGGGAAGAGTTGTAAAACCCACATGCTTTTACCAGTAATAGTACCCTTATGATCGTACGTACATGACTAGATTTCCTTATTTAGCACGTTTACGTTTCACGAATAGGAATTTCAAGTATTACGTACGTGTTATTACACGATAAGTATTTATTACGTATTAATACACGATAATTATTATCCACAATAATTATAATCATGAACATGAAAATCATGAACGTAAATAATCACGAACCTAATATTATGTATTTACGTATATATATTACGATTACAAATAAATATAGTTTACGACACGAACGATTAATAATTAAATCACGTAAACATGACACGAGAACACGTAAATAAATAGAACACAGAAAAACAACGGGTTCCCCTTATGGGCCCCTCATAGCCGCGGCATAGACAACAAGGTGGGCCAAGCCCACTTAAAAATTTAACTAAAAAGGAAAAGAAGGAAACATGTTTTCATAATACAGAGTTTTTAGAAAATCACAAACCCTTTTCTCCTTCTTTTTTTCCTTGTGGCCGCCGCATAAAAACACCACCAAGGGGTGTTTGGTTGATTTTGGT
Organism: Glebionis coronaria; assembly: GCA_025667525.1. Lineage (NCBI taxonomy): Eukaryota > Viridiplantae > Streptophyta > Magnoliopsida > Asterales > Asteraceae > Glebionis > Glebionis coronaria. The sequence continues at coordinate 3,601 of JANFOE010003362.1, forward strand.
AGATCCAATTATTGCTAGATCGTTCGTGTTATTAATCTCTTTGTTATTCACGAATTGGTAATCTCTTAAACCTTTTCTTTTTAATTGTTTATTAGATCTAAACACATGAAATCATGAGGTTATTAAAAACTAATTTATAAACATGTAGATCTAATCATGGGGCATTAAAAACATGGGTTTAAAGGGGTGTTTGGTTCGGCTGGCGCACACAAACCGAGAGCCTAAGCTCTCGGTGTGGCTCGTGTAACCACAACCGAGACCAAGTGGTCTCGGTGTGGGCTTTGTGGCTCGGCAGTAAGCAAACCAAGGGACCCCGACGCATGTCGGGGTTGTCCTTGTGTTTTGGGGGTCTCGGCTGAAAAACAAAACAAATACCACCGGCATAAGCCGGTGGCTAATATGACCAAGCAGGGGGAACCAAGCCGCGACATCAGGTGTGAACCACCGGCTAACTACCGGTGGGAACTTTGCTAGCCGGCGGCTAGCCGAGAACCAAGGCAACCACCAGCGTAGGCCGGTGGCTGTTTTGCGAAAACAGTGGCAACCGGCCAAGCCGGTTTGCCGCTGTTAAGGGGATTGTTTGTTTGGCCGATTCAAGGGTTCAACCGGTCCGGTTCATGACATGTTTAGGTTTAAAACACGGGTTCGGTTCATGGTTTATTTTACAAGTTAATTATTAATTTTTACAAGTTAAATAATTACAAGATTTAATTAAATTAACTTAACATGTTATGTAATTAATTTAATTTGGATATGACTTAGGTTATTTATTATTAATAATAATACATGATTTTAAGCTAAGTATTTTATGATTTAATTTTAGACTAAAGTAATTAATTAATTGTTAAAACATGGCTTATAATTAATTAATTTTCATGACTTAGGTTATATTAATAATAAATATTAATACATGTTTAACCTAAGTATTATTTACACTTTATTTAATTAAATCATGATATATTTAATTAAATCTTATAACCTATAGTTTTTTAATTTACATGTAATAATTAATAAACTATACTATATATATCACATGACATAGAATATTAATCTGTAAAAACTTAAGCTTATATTATTAGTTTAATAATCTAGCTTATTTCTATTTATGGAAACTTTCTATTTCTAGAAACTTATTTAATTAAGGCAGCTAATCTATTTATGGAAACTTTCTATTTTTATAAACTTTATTAATTAAGGCAGCTAATCTATTTTTGGAAACTATCAATTTTTGGAAATTTTCTATTTTTGGAAACTTTCTATTTTTGGAAACTTTCTATTTTAGGAAACCTGCTATTTTTAGAAAGTTACTTATTATTACCCAACAAGTATAATAATATAGGAAATACAAGTAATACTTAATCAGAATAGACATAATACATAATAAACACAACATAACGTTAAAACAGTAAAACAAGACATGAACATATAAAACAAGCTAAGACATAAGATAAAACCAGTTACGTATACAGTAATCAGAATAATTATACACGTATATTATTTATGTAGCGTTAGTGAGGTCGAAGCAGGACTCTCTTCCATTCGTCTTCTTCGTTCACTGGACACAAGGTACGGATTTTCAGTATGGACATTCTTTCCTTATTAGGATTCCCGTATGCAGCCAACTGTTTTCCAAGTATATGTTTTATTTTTTTTGATTGCTTATGTTTAATTAAATGCCTAAAGCCATATACATGCATGACCAGTTTCACCTAGTTATAGAGGTACCATAACCATAACACTAGAGGCACCAGTGTTATGACTTCACCACGGCGGAGTGATAGCTCGTGGCGTCCCTTCAGCTTTTGGCCATATTATTATTATCATGTGGGGCGTATGGGTGCATCCTAGGTTACATGTTTTACAGATTATTTAGGTGAATGTGTTGTATGCCTTGCATCCTTCACAAGGAGCTGATCCCTCATACCCCAAACTTATATTAATTAGAGGCAACCCCTCTAATTGCATGACGAGATCACCCCTCCAAGTATTCATGCAAGTTGATATTTCATGACCTATATTGGCTAATGGTAAACATGTTAAACAGTTTTTATAAGATAAACATAAAGCTTTTCAAACTATAAAACCAGTTTTACTAAGTTATACCAGGTTTTTTAAGACTTAGACATTTCTGCTGCTATATGTTGTATATTCTTATGTTATTCATTCTATGCTTGTATATCCGTGCACTGAGCGTTATGCTCAGCCATTTTACTTTCATGTTCCCAAAACGACAGGTACTCAGGGACGCTCGACGACTTTAAGCGTACGTGCATATGGACTGGAAGCTTCTTAGCCTTCATTACTTTATGCATTTCTTCATACTTTTGATACTCATTTCTATGGACATTGTTTAGTCCTTTTCATTTACAGTACTTATGTTTGTGTGTGATGAGCTCTACTTTTGGAGTACCGATGTTTGTTTCCGGTATTTCCTTTATGGTCATGTGATGTTTTATACATTTATCCTTGTATGCTTTGATGACACGCCATAATTACGCGGGACATTCCATTTACCAAAATGGGGTGTTACAAATAATATCAATGAATTCATCTGGCAGCATACAATTCTAGATAGCATACAGTTTAAAAGATTGTGTTCCAACATGATAATCTCACCCCGCATTTTGAAACAATGAACAAGTAGTTAAAGGGGCTATGAACTCACCTTAGCTATAAGGTGAAATCAACACGGAACTTGAGGGCTCAGTAGTAACAACGGAAAATCAAGCAACCTTAAGTCATTTGAGACCTACGATAACGGAACGCGAAAGTTTAGAGGATATGAAAATAAATGTTTAGTAAAAACTTGGTATTTAAATTAGTACATAACCCAAGTTATGACATGTAAGAAAATCCATGCAAGTGATACTTCTAGACATCTCTAAAAGTTTACTATTACTAGACAATACTCTCGATAAAATCTGCCGGTACATACCAAATATACGGGCTGCTTTACCTTACTTAGACACGTTAAAAGTTTATGAAACTACTTGAGTAACTCACTTACTATCTATAGAAAGTCCTCTAAAAAGTTCGCCAAAAGATTTTACTTCTAAGACCACCTGCCCGACACAACTTTGACTTACAAAAACACGACAAATTTACGCCTTGACTCGTAAAACCATTTTGACCTTTCCAACCAATACCGTTTACATTTGAGTTTGAAAATAGACTTACAAACCTAGGTTTAGAGCCCATGAACAGCCTTTTACTATTTTAAAAACTCATTCTATAGTCCCCGAGATTAGATCCAAATATCGACAACAAATTCGGATTGTGCCGATACTCGTCTTCCGGTACACGAATAATCAAACTATCGTACCTTCCTCCTCGTTTTGAGTTACAACCTCTAATTTATATCAAATCGAAGGCAAAGAAAATCTCTACAATACTATCTTATTAGTTTAACAATAAAACAAGTTTAAAATATCCAAAATCAGCCTTAACTTACTGCCTAAAATTACCACTTTAAAAATAATATCAAACCACTTTTTTAACACAAATAATCCATTTTTATACTATTACTAACACCTTAATATCAATCTTTATTAACCTTAACCCTTGCATGCATCAAAAACAAAAATCAAAATTAATTTTTTTTATCTTTTTAACATCAAAACATGATGATCTAGCCATGATTATCAAATATATGATGATCAAGAATCATCCAAAGCATAAAAAATCATAAAAACATAAAATCTTATAGCATCTGAAAGATTTTTACATATTTATAATCACCTTTAAATTATAAGAGGTGGTCTTAATTTGGTTTTATGGGATTCAAGTTAAAAGTTGATGATCAAGGGATGTTTTTGAGGTTGAAGGTCATGGCAAGGGGGATGGGGAGAGAGGAGTTGGTGCTTGATTTTGTATAAATGTGGTTAGTGTGTGTTTTTGGTGGAAGAAATTATATATATATATGCTAGGTAGGTGTAGGGACTAGTATTGCCAAGTTTGAAACTTTTAGACTAAAAAGTAAATACTTTGTTAAAAAGTGGGTAATGACAATTAGTTAATTTTACAAATATTTACGAGACTCGGGTTTCGTAAAAATAATTCTCAAAAGTTAAAACGCACCCAAAATATTATAATATAAACTCCCGACTCGACTTAAGGCGCCATTAAAAGAAAACGTCGAAAACATCGAATATTGAAACAATTGACAGTAAAATGTGAAATACAAAGATATAACACTGTGCCTGTTACCGGTCTAGACTTAATACAATGTAAAGATTAGAATTTAAGGTCGAAATATTTAGCCCTAGGTTCTCGTTCCGTTGATTCAAGTAAACTTTTGTAAAACTGCACGCGGGTGCTTTTAAATCAAAATATTTGATTTAAATAAATATGGAAATATAAAATAAAAATAATTCTATAATTCCAAGTAAATACTATCAAAGATTAAAATAATATATAAGAGTAAAATAATTACCAGGAAAATACAAGATCTCACACATTTGTTCGTGATGGCATCAAACTAGCTTGAACGAGTGTGCACTCTGCACCCTCCTGACTCTCTCGAATACTATCTTTAATTAAGCTCTTGATCTCAAGTAAATCACAGTTATAAAAAATATATGTTAGGATACTAAAACCACCATCAACTAATCTAGGCTTATCACAAAAATGATTTACTACGAAAACTATGGTAATTTGTTAAGTTATAACTAAAATGTTTAAGTTGTATTGTTTGTATCCATTGTACATACAACACTGATTAATTAGACATTTAGCGCGACTTATGTTTCAAATTTCACATTGTATGATAACGAAAGAATTTTACATGTCATACCTGTACGCAATTTTTTAGTATCTGGTTTTTTTTATCAACCCGTTTTAGTAGCAAGTTTATCGAGTCATTAGTTCAATGGTTTAACCGTTTGGTCAACAAGTTTTATATATACATATATCTTTTTCATATATATTTAATATGCACTTGCGGAAACAGTAGAGGGTGGGTGAATAAGTTTTCATTTAAAATTAAAAACTTTCGTATCAAATACATGATCAACAAATAACCATATATTATTGATACAACAATAAAAACATTACTCTTGTGTAACCATAATACAAGTATCAACAAATCAATACTCACAACAAGAAATACAATTAGATTCTACACAATATACATCTAATAAATAAGACTACAACAATATACACAAACATGATCTATATAATACAAGCATTAGTTTAATACTAGAGATCATGTCACACTAATAAGAATTTTAACCAAATGCATACTTTAATCAAGGACACACAAATAAACAAAATAATGTAAGCAATTCATCACACAAGTCTTTTGCAAATATAAATATAAATCAAGGAACGAGAGTAAAGGAAATACAAACCGGACACGAAGATTTATAATGGTTCGGCACAAAACTCCTCTTCGCCCTACTCCACTCCTCAAGTATCTGACTCGAGAGTGACTTCACTAGTCAACAAGATCCTTTCAAGGCGGAGAAAACCATACACACGTCGCTTACAATGTTTACCGACACAAAGCTAAATGTCAAGTCGTAATCTTAGCTAGAACCAATCTACACCTCGTATTTCCTTACCAAATAAATACTACCAAGATTACCCGATCTACCCAATATACAAGATCTCACAAGATAAACCATGATCACACACGATCACACCAATCCGGACTTACACACATTGTTGGATCTAACTAATACAAGAGATCTAACAATATCACCTAAGATCATACATGATCACCCACAACTATTTCGGAATTACACATATGCCGGATCTAAAAAATACATAAGGTTGGAAGACATCAACTCGATCTATATGTAACAATTGTTACGACTCTATAACACATCACATCTTGATGATTACGGGTGTTCTTCTCTAGCACTTGGCGAGGAATGATTACGACTCTACAACACATCGTATCTTGACGATTACATGTGTTCTTCTCTAGAATATAACTAGATAAATTGGGACACATTTAAACAAGATTAAACATGTTTAGATGATCAAATGAAAAGAAAAGATAAGTAAACTGATAAAACAGTAGGTTTCTAGGTGTAAAAATGATAACTTTGAAGTGAGAAAACAGTGGGGTATTTATATTGAGAACCCATGTCAAAAACATTGCCGGTACACTAACTAAGCTAGCTGGTGCACTAAATTTAGTGCAACGGCTGACCATTTTACTGCACTGCTGACCTAAAAGCCTAGAATACGCTCCCTTTTTTGTCGTATTTAAGGGAGGTGTTATTTGCGTCAATTTTAACTGTTTTAAGTCCGTTGGAAGGGGACAAAATTTAAAATTCAAATTTGTTTGTTTAATAAAGATTTTCTTTTAATTAGAAAAAATGTTGTCTAATTATTTTTGTAAACATACTTTGTTACACAAAATGTAAGATTTAAGAAAAATAATATATTCCTT
>JANFOE010003362.1:15000-28659 GCA_025667525.1 Glebionis coronaria
GTTCGAAGCCATCTAATATAATTATCTTTTGTGTATAGTCTTGCTTCCTATCCGTTAATGGATAAGTATCACTCTTAGCTATATAGAGACATTGTTTTCCTTTTGGCTTGAAAGTTTATCAAATATGCTTCGATGACATGGCCTGAGTAGTCTTGCACTCGATCAACATAACAGATAAAATCACATTGTGAGAATGTTCCATCAAAATAATACATCGGGCATCTTCCCATTCCTTAGAGTTACATCACATGCTAAACATCATTCTAAAATATTGCAAACTCACATTATTTCACTTCTGGGAAACTCAGCCATAATGGAACTCTTCAACACAAAAGCTATCAAATATCTGAAACATTGATTTTATACACCCATTACATATATACAATCATCCAATTATCATTGTAAGTATACAAGAAAAGGTGCAATAGACCAGAAACTCGTATCTTCAGCTCATTTCGCTCCCGCTCGCAAGGTGCGATCAACTCCTTCAGCTTGCTCCGTTCCTATTCATTCTGCTTGTTCAACTCATCCTATCTTGTTGTTTGTTGGTGCTCCCTCTGTCCCCAATGATAATCAAACATCGATATCAAGCAATTCTTTTATTGGCACAAACCCAAGCATGGGCATGGTAGCGGCAATATAGTGTGACACCGTAACCACATAATTAGAAAGAAATTTAATCTGAAACGGGTTATGATAAGAAAGAAAATTATACAGTCCAAAATAATACATTCAAAATGTCAGCTCTAAATTGTAAGTTAGTTATTCGGCTAATAGTGAACGTATCCAGTCTTAATTTATTTATTACGGTGCTTCTTATGCAGTTCCTTTTGAGACTATTGTATAAAAGAAAAACATTAACTTCTCACAAAATGCCTAGCAAAGTGATAATGGGCATACTTAAGGTCCTAGGCTATTGAAGTCATTAACTTATATGAATAAAATTATTCTCAATTAACTAAAAAAGTTATCAGACCATGCAAAGACTCCAAGTAGCTTACCATTTGATACAATTTCAGGACTATCAGAAAGTGTTGACGATGAAGATGCAGTCAAAACCAAACACCATCCTTCATAATTTGGTTAATTTATAAACACCAAAACCAAAGTTGCTCTATATCAGGCATTAAAAAAATAACATGTACAATCAAACTCACTGAATCAAATTTAACACGCGTATATTGCATACATATGAGGTCATGTATGCGTGTCTAATTCTAAAAGGTGTAGTTAGACCTCTTCTTTTATATCCATTGCTCTTAATATCAGAACAACAAACTTTTTGGTATAACAAACTGCAAATACAATTTATGTCAGCGTGCTCTACAACAACTTAAAATTCATGTGATAGAACATGTTACCTTTAGATAAGCAGAACTATATATGATAATCATATCAACCAAATTAACTATATATGATAGCCTCAGTAATAATCTAATTTAATATGTTAAATTCGAGGAATCTCATAAGAGAGAAGACTCACTTGTATCATGCTGCTAGGACTGAAAAGAAAGGTATCTAGATTATACAACCTGCACACATAGCAAAAGATTTTACAACAACTGAAATCACGTATAATGGATATCTGTTAAAACACGGTTACAGGTACCGAGCCCATTCCTATTTGCTCCACATGCCCACTTGATTCATTGTGATCACGGCCTAATCAACTTAGTCGTTTAATTTTTAATTTGTCTCCTTCCTGTTGCTTCTGCATACCTGAAGGGTTTAGATATATTGACCGTACGTGCTGATAACAGATAGTAAGAAGTGATGCGCCTGATATAGAACGACTTCAAAGCTTTATGGTGTGTTACTGTGACTTAGTTTACTCTGTTCAATTTTTTAAACAAATAAAATGAAGTGTTTAGTCTGGGTCATTCACTTATAGAATGGGTAGATTTAGGTTATCTTTGATCTTAAGTGTTCAAATCAGTATAATCGAAATAGCTTAGGAAATGGGTATCTTGTAAATGCATAATACCATATGTGTAATTTTTTTGACATACTTGTTCTTTTATAGCTGCCAAACACATAGGTATTTCTTTAAAAACTAATAAAACTACCATTATTTGCAGCAAGTGAAATGATATGGCAGACCTCATATTAGTATATTTGATAGGAGTGTAATCTTTTTTACTTCAAAGGTAGCTATGTAAAGAATAGTGATAATAATGACTTAAAGCAGATATTATGGGCGGCTAAAATAACCATATTGCCCTCCTCATCTCTTTGAGTCATCTATCCAAGTCTTTCGTGGATCATTAGCAAATTGATTATAGTAGAAGCACCCCGCACAATGAACAGAAAAGTGTGTAACCTATATAAATAACACGTACAGTGAGCGTACGGTGAAACTACAATATCTGTCCAGCATACCTGGTTCATAGAAAAGAGTGACAAAACTGAAAATCCATGTTAACCCAAAAATGACAAACATGCAGACTATATAAAGCTTATGCAGAAATAAAAAAATGATTATTGGCATTGAAAGATTGCTACATATAAACATCAAAACAGAAAGAAAGATGGAAAAAATATGCATACTCCTTATATTAAGCCAAAATCCTTAATTCTAGCTATAATTTGTCCTCTTTTACATCCGGGAAATTCTCCCATTTTCTAAAAGACATACGTCATATGTATACCTTATCTAATGAAAGTGAACTCATATAAGCATAGGATATGATACCAATAACAAAGACAAATAATGAGCCTACTGACTGACTCTTTATTTTAGCACAAGAAACATAAATCAAGGTCCACACATCATAGCCAATCATCATTGTAAGTGAGAAAATTATTGGATGTTATTGTTTAGTCGGTTGAAATTCATTAGAATATCAAGTCACAATAAAAAATAATACAACATTGCCTCGACAGGAAGAGATGATGGAATGATACATTAATGCAAATTTCATTAAGTTAACGCCTACATCAGTAATCTACAACGCCAGAAAAATCATATCGTCACCTGCTCTAGCCGGTCCTGTTCCAGCCAGTCTTGCTCCAGCCGGTCCTGCTACAACAGATTAGCACAATAAGCAAAAAAGATAATAAGAACCAATCTCCAGCCAGTCCTGCTACAACAGATTAGCACAATAAGCAAAAATGATAATAAGAACCAATCTCCAGCCGGTCCTACTACAACAGATTAGCACAATAAGCAAAGCTTAACTAGTTTCTGTTTGAATTTGTTGTCAAACACCCTTTTAAAAACGGGAAAAAAATGCAAATAACTTGATTGAAGCTGTTTTAGACCTCAAATAAGTTTAGTCGAAACTTTTTTATAATAATGAGATGTTATGACACTTCAAGCTTTAATCTTTTAAACAAAATAAGCGAATACTAATTATTTTTAAAAATAAGCACAAAATAAAAAATAAGCATGTATATTCACACATAGTTAGTCACCAAGTGCTTGCATACCTTCTCAAGTTGTTGTGCAATCTCACGATTAGGAGTCAGAGCCAACGCTTGGCACTCCACTGCACTATAGTCGAGTTCTTGAAGCATACCAGAGCAAAAAGTAGTTGTCTTTCTAGTTCCGGATTGAGCTTGTTGAATAACATCAAGGCCCTTGGTGAAGGTAACGATACCCCTTTTCTAAATTGCAAATGGCTTGTCAAAACCTGCAATCATAAGAAAAGTGTTATATACACGCGATTTTATCACATAACAGACTGAAACATAAGAAGAAACATGTATGAAACTCGTCATAAGCATATATGCCTCTCAAAATATTTTCTTGTAGAGCCATAGCATTAAAACTATCATACGCCTTGTCATAGGATTTAAAACTTTTGGCCCGTTGATTGACAGCCTACAGCAGCAACAAAGGCAATGCTTCTTTTTAGTAAATAGATACAAATATCTTAAGGTAGAAACTACATGGTATGTAATCACAGTTACAGCTCATTCATTTTGTAGTCGAACCAATGAGTATCGAACAGAGAACTTTCTGGTGCAATCGCTATGACTACAAAAACCAATAACAAAGATTAATCTCAATATCCAGAAGATAGTTTACAAAAACTAATTAAAACCGATAAATATAAAAATTAATATATTATTACATTAATTGAACAAATAAAAGTTAAACATATGATGGAATTTAATAAATATTCTTACATCCTCGCGATAAATGTTACTTTCTAGTATAAGGCACCACTCTTTTGCAACCTCGATGTACTTAAAAGCTAATAACGTAATTAGCATTTTTTCGCATACTTTCTTTGTAGAACATTCTGAATATATACTTTGTTCTAGTTGTATGTAAACTTTGTCTTCACCCTCCAACGCAGATGCAAACGGGTTGGAAGATTAAGTCATCCTGGCTAGTGCAAGTTTACTGAAACGTCAAAAGCATATCAAGAAATTTAACCACACAGAAACTTTACATCATCGGAAACATAATATACAATTAGATTAATACATTATTCATATCCTTTTCTGAATGGCTTCAAGTTACATGACGCCTTTAATTTATTAATCAATAAAGTGTGAAAAACATGACTCCAAAAATGTTCAGATTTTGTACATATAAACTTACTTGTATTGCCACTACTGTTTCAGCCTTGAATAAGCACATCAAGCATTTCCGTAACCTGATGACCCACCAATTTTCCACCACCAATCAAGTCATTATCATATTCCTTCATGACAAAGAAAGATAATTTGAATGTTGTTATGTTATATATGATAATACCTTTAGAGAACCAACAGTTTATGATTTTGGTAAATCAAAGAAAAGCTTGGGTACACGAAACGATCTGATGTTGCGCTTCATTGAATAAAAGTAAAAATCGTCATATAGTTACCTGGCATATCAAGAAACAAACACTCATTGGTTGGCTGCATTGATAGAAATGGAAGACGAGGAATCTGAACAAAATTATGCTCCAACTAACATTACATCATGGTCTTTAACCTGTGGATAATCACCATTGTCAAAAGATGAAGAGTTGAATTGATAGAATAAATGAAAGGGTTTAAAGCTCTTAGGACAACAACTGTGACAAACCAGCAGACACATAAACAAAATACTAAATACATACTGAATTCAACGACAGGAAAGTCATTATCCACAATGCAACCAATTTACAACTTGGATTTCAGCTCCCGTCTTTGAAACTCCATACCTTAAAAAGTATACAACTCAGGTATGAATAAAACATAAGTTGTAACTTTGATATTGACCCATTAAGATAGTTTCAAATGCATGGAAGACAACATATCAAAACAACTAACATAATGCAATCGTCCTTTATGTCCCTATTATATCCTGCACTAATCAAATAATTTCCCTAAAACGTACTCTCTAATTTTATGAATAAAATTGTTTGACTTGTTTAGCTATCTTTCTAATATGCTTATTTGAAAGAAATTTAAAAGATAACAAAAATAATTTCCTGCTCACCCGTAGCTGAAGAAGCCATTTTTGCTGCTGTCGCGGCTGCAACTTTTGTTGCTTCTGGATTGGAACCGTTCACTTCTATTAGATGTCTTTTCCTGTTCATACCCTGTCTTGATTTAAAAAATCTATTAAGTTATCTAATAGACAGTATGCAAGTAACTTGAAAATGCAATTAATTGGCTTCTTTTAAGAATGCACCTTCTCCATAACTGGTATAGATTTCATAAAGAAATTAAGGACCTACAGTGTGATTTCTCCTTTGTATACATTGCCCTGTAAATCTGACATTTGTCCAACCTCGTTTTCAGCTTTTCTACATACATAGAGATTTTATTAGAAAAACTCCCATGACCGATATGTCCAATGTTTAAAATAAACAAAATAAATTCTAGTCACTACTTGTGATGTTTTTCCAGAAACCCCTATAAACTTACAACCATTACTTGTACCGTGTGCTTTGCATCAGCCAAACCAATCACAACCAACGATCAATACGTCCGGCTTGAATAAACTCCAGATACAATTCATCGAGGTTCTAGCTTTTGTGAATTAATAAATAAAAAATAGCACCTGAACAAACGAATAACTATTAAGAAACAAATTATGTATTACAGTATCTTCATCTATATTAATAGATAACCTGCTCTTTATTCAAAGATATATAATGGTTAGAAAACTTGCCTTGATCTTATACACAATTAAGTCATGCATGTATCCATTATCACTCTGCATGTCTTCCTTTCATTAGGATCTTCAGAAGAAGAGACGAGGATTTTCTCTAGTATACATAAAGCCTGAAAAGTAAAAAAATAAATTATCATTAAGTTTTAAGAAGAACACGTACCGTTTTTCCGATGAATGATACTATTCGGGTTTTAAGAAACATGATATATGATTTAAAGCTATAATTAAGGAATAGATACACTAAATCCTAACAATCGAATATTTTGAAAAAAATAGAATAAATATATTTTTCAATCGGATATTTCAAAAAAATAGAATCATTATGTTTTTTGGTAATAAATTTATAGCCAATAAGATAATGCCACGTAAGATATGAGGTGGCGCCTTTTATATTTTCCTAGTCAAACTTAGCCCCATATATATATATATACATATATATATATATATATATATATATATATATATATATATATATATATATATATATATATATATATATATATATATATATATATATATATATATATATATATATATATATATATATATATATATATATATATATATATATATATATATATATATATATATATATATATATATATATATATATATATATATATATATATATATATATATATATATATATATCAAAAACCCTTATATAGGAAGGATGGTGAAACAATTCTTTAAATATAAAATTCTATAAAATGACACATGTAATTCATTAAAGGGTTTCCATAAAATGTTTCAAAAAGAAAATAGGAATTCCAAATGATGCCTTAAATACAAAATCCAATAAAAATATATATAGGAATTACAAATGATGTCTTAAATACAAAATTGTATAAAAATATATAAGGAAGGATGGAGAAACAATACCCTAAATACAAAATTCTATAAAAATGATTCCATAAAATAATTCAAAAATAAAATAGGAATTACAAATGATGCCTTAAATATAAAATTCTATAAAAATTATATATAGGAATTACAAATGATACCTTAAATACAAAATTCTATAAAAATATATAAGGAATGATGGTAAAACAATGCCTTAATTACAAAATTCTATAAAAAAAATGATTCCATAAAATGCTTCAAAAATAAAACAGGAATTACAAATGATGCCTTATTTATAAAGTTCTATAAATATATATAGGAATTACAAATGATGTCTTAAATACAAAATTATTTAAAAATATATAAGGAATGATGGTGAAACACTACCTTAAATATAAAATTCTATTAAAATGATTCCATAAAATGCTTCAAAAATAAAATAGGAATTACAAATGATGCCTTAAATACGAAATTCTATAAAAATATATATAGGAATTAAAAATGATGCCTTAAATATATTTTTTTATAAAAATATATAAGGAAGGATGGTGAAACAATGCATTAAATACAAAATTCTATAGAAATGATTTCATAAAATACTTCAAAAATAAAATAGGAATTACAAAAGATGCCTTAAATTTAAAATTCTATAAAAATATATATAGGAATTATAAATGATGCCATAAATACAAAATTTTATAAAAATATATAAGGACGGATGGTGAAATAATGCCTTAAATACAAAATTCTATAAAAATGATTTCATAAAATGCTTCAAAATGAAATAGGAATTACAAATGATAACTTAAATACAAAATTCTATAAAAATATATAGGAATTATAAATGATGCCTTAAATACAAGTTTATATAAAAATATATATGCAAGGATGGTGAAAAAGTGCCTAAAATACAAAATTCTATAAAAATGATTCCATAAAATGCTTCAAAAAAAAGGAATTACAAATGATGCCTTAAATACAAAATTCTATAAAAATATATATAGAAATTACAAATGATGTTTTAAATACAAAATTATATAAAAATATATACGGAAGGATGGTGAAACAATGCCTTAAATAAAAAATTCTATAAAAATGATTCCATAAAATGCTTCAAAAATAAAATAGGAATTACAAATGATGCCTTAAATACAAAATTCTAAAAAATATATATAGGAATTACAAATGATGTCTTAAATACAAAATTTTATAAAAATATATAAGGAAGGATGGTGAAACAATGTCTTAAATACAATATTCTATAAAAATGATTCCACAAAATGCTTCAAAAATAAAATAGGAATTACAAATGATGCCTTAAATACAAAATTCTATAAAAAATATATATATAAGAATTACAAATGATGCCATAAATACAAAATTCTATAAAAATATATAAGGAAGGATGGTGAAACAATGCCTTAAATACAAAATTCTATAAAAATGCACAACAATAATTAATGTAAAAACGTTATTCATAACATTAACATATACAAAATTTATTACATCATAAAATTAAAAAATACATAAAATATCTATACAATATTATTAAAATTCTAAAAAAATTTAATGTAACAAACTTATTCATACCGTTAACGTATGCAAATTCAATTAACTCATAATATTCTTAAATAAATAAAATATCTTAAACTACGTTATTTTTGTTATTCTATGCTACATTATTAAAATATCAATGTAATATATAACACTACATATACTAAACTTCTAATACAAACACACATAAATTCGATTTTCATTAAAAAATATATATATAAAGCTAGCCCGTCCACCGGACGGGTCTAAAGGCTAGTATATATATATATATATATATATATATATATATATATATATATATATATATATATATATATATATATATATATATATATATATATATATATATATATATATATATATATATATATATATATATATATATATATATATATATATATATATATATATATATATATATATATTTATATAGGTAAGAGTTATATGTAGAACTCATTTAAGGTATAAAACTATGTAGAACTCTTAAAATGAATCTAGACCATTGAATGGATTGATCAAAAGGTTAAGATTAAAAGTGACCAAATTATAAATAAACAAAACATGAGGTATTATTTTGCAATTAAATAAAATGCTGAAAGGATAACATGGGAAATTTATATTTATTATTTTCGCACTCTTTTAGGAGTACAATTAATTATTATCAGATTAAAAAATAAAAAATCACATTTAACTCTTTCTTGGCTCCAAGTTCCTTCATGAAAACCAAAATCTCTATGCCACTCATATACATAAACCAAAACACGAATCAAAAATCACCATCTCACCGATATTTTTTTAACAGATCTCACCGATATTCAATAATATATAATTCGGTGTGATCCCCTAAAAAGGCTAAAAGTCGACCCTATCATACAACAACCATCTTATTTTTTCAGATCTGTTATTTAGCGCACACACAACTATAAACCACCATTCTTTTCCTCTGCACCTTCAAATCTATTATCCTTAAAAACCACCATCATCAAAAGACAACGTCGGTGCATAAATATTATAAAAAAGGAAGGCAACGATGCATGGATGATGTTTTGTCTCGAAAGCTTCTAATTTATTTAGTATCCACGTCGGTGGTTGTTGCCAAAGTAGAGAACAGCGGCAACGGCGATTTGAGTAGGTTAAATATGCAAGCAGCGAGAGGGACGAAAGAGTAAGATTTAAAGTTCAAAAAAAAATATCCGATGAATAAAATAACAATACTAAATTAAGCTTGGCAGGGATCATGGTTCTGTTTGGTAGCGTTGCTGCCTCTCATAGTGGATCTAGATCTTGTTTTTTTCGGTCCCTCCTCGGAAACAAAAATAATAGTTGATATTTTCATGTTGTGAAATGATTATCCGCGTTCATATTTGGCACCGATTGTTGGAATTGGGAAAGCTTTTTAGAAAAAAAAAGGTATTGTCATCCTTTCACATCAAGTTATACCTCTATTTTATAAAGTCTGCTAATTTATTATATATGATAAATTTGTTGTTACATGTGATTCTTTGACCACCATTTACGAAGTTCGTCATTCAAAAAGTAAAAGTCAGTGATGTAAATCATTTAGTTTTACAAATAATCTTGCATTGCATAATTTAATATAATTAGTTTCTTTTGACGAGAGCGCATCGTGCATAAATGTTCTTGGAAGACGTGCACTGATGTTTTTAGCCGTGAGCATATATTTTAGATTGTATAGATGTTTTTAGCTGTGGAAATATGTTTTTAGAATGTGTGTGTTTTTGTATTTAGCCGTGGACATATGTTTTTTGAAAGGTACGTTGATGTTTTAAGTCTAAAATATATGTTTTTGAAAAGCGTGCATTGATGTTGTTTTCTAGTTTTAAAATTAATTTACCATTGGATTATCGGATATAACAAGTCTTTTTTTGTTTGTTTGTTTCAGTGAGAATGGCTCAATAATAAGAAAAACGTGTGTGACGAAGATGATCAACATGTGCGCTTATGTTCTCGAACGGCGTGCACTTATGTTTTCGAAGGGCGTGCACTTATGTTCTTGAAGAGTGCATGTATGTTTCTGAAAGAATGTATATATGTTTTTTGAAGAATGCATCTATGTTTTTGAATGAAATGTGCTTCTATCTATAAGAAGATACATTTCTATATGAATTGAATTTTGCTTTGTATTATTTTTTGTGTATACTATTTATGTTTCTATTTTGTTATAAATTTAGAAGTTACATGTATGTATATATGATTTTTATTATGAATTTTAAAGATCAAAAGACATGCACTAAAAACATATATGCAATTAATATTTTAAACAAAACAATTATGCGCAAGAAAAATATAAAAAAATATTTTCACTCTATTTTTCTTAGAACATCAATGTTAAAAAAATAAAAATTTTGAAATTCCAAAAAATAAGAAATTTAAAAAACGTATTTTAAAAAAATTCAAAAACAAATTAAAAATGTGTTTTACTATTTTACCCTTTTGAATTAAATAAAAAGATTTAATAATACTAATTTCTTATTGGCCCAAAATAGTTCTACAGAGTTCTACACCTAAAATGAGTTCTGCATATCTATCTATATATATATATATATATATATATATATATATATATATATATATATATATATAAATATATATATATATATATATATATATATATATATATATATATATATATATATATATATATATATATATATATATATATATATATATATATATATATATATATATATATATATATATATATATATATATATATATATATATATATATATATATATATATATATCTTTACATTATATATAAGAGGAGGGATATGCCATATAAGCACCCATTAATCCACGTCATCATTTTTTAGTAGGTTACACGGAATTCAAATTTTTTTCTAAAAAAGTTGTCCACTGCAGGATTCGAACTCGAGTCCTTTGGTTGGTAATATAATAAGCAACTAGAGCTCAACCACTGGAGCAAGCAAATACTTGTGATACAGAACTGAAAATCAAATTGAAAAACTTCACTCACTTCATAAAAAGACCCTACCATTTATAATCATCACAATATATGACCATCCATCATTACCAAAAAAAACCTGCGCTCAAAGCTACATGCGGTTTCACACAATTACAAATGTTCAGTCGAATGATGATAAGGTTTCTCAATACCCTAAGGATTATATATCTTTTAGATATTCCAAATATGATTTCTTTGCATCCCTATGCAGGTTTTCATCTCCCATTGATCCTAAGACCACATGTAAGTTTGTTTTGATACTTTCCTAACTCAGTTTTACAATGAATGAGATAATTAGTAATGAAAATTTGTCTACTAAAATATTTATGGTTTTGATATGTTTGGCAATTATTTTGTTACGTACATGATTATATTTTCCAAAAAGAATATACACATAAAAAATGATAGGTTTGTAAATTACAGGATTTCAAGCAATCTTATTTTAGAGATTTAATTAAAGATAATAGGTGTATAAAAATATGATGTTTATGTGTTGTTTTTGTTGATGGTGTATGCAGGTCAAGGGAAGGGTGAACTTAAATCCATGAAAGCTTTTCTTCTACCTATGGTAATCAATATTGTATTTTAAGTATAACATCAAATGTAGTAGTTCGTATCATGCTGTCAATTGGATTTGATAATCTAGGCTTGTCAGATATTGTTCTCCGTCAGTGCTTATCTTGCTCTATGTACGGTTGGAAACATTGTTACTGGAGAAGATTTGCAAACTCAGGTACCTTTTAACCTACTAGGATTTTTTTTATTTTTTGATATCAAGTTACATTTATTAAGAGGAGATGCACTATTATTCAAGGTAGTTTATTGTTGATTTATCTTAAGTTTTGGTTTTCTTCAAGCATTGTTTTAGATTACTTTAATGCCACTGATTTGGCATTAATTAGCAGCTCCTTGGAGAGACATATAGTCATATGAAACTGGTGTTACGGGGATAGAAGTGGAAGTAGGAAACGCAGAAGAGGTGTAGAAACCAACCAAAGCACGTGATACGGATTTTAATTTCTACGATGCTAGGCTTATGTCTGGTGCTCGGAGGAATGAACCGAATGAGGTAAATTATACTTTGTACATATTTATTCTAAAATCTATTATGACATGCTACTTGTCAATCTATTTTATAGTACATGATAGGAAGTAATAGACCACCATTCTATTACCATTTGAAGAGATCAGTGGTGTGTGTTATTTTGGACCTGATTTTGGCGTATGACATATTGTGTTAAAGTTTGAGGGTTCTTTACTCCACTTACCATCCACTAAAAAATACTTAGAGATAGGTATTTGCAGCACTTCTAGAAAATAAACTTCATTATGCAATTTATCCTTCGATGACCCAAGTAATATATTAAGAATTTAGCAGATAGATTGAGGCGTTTTCAGCAATGGATACGATTCAGTCACGTAGAACTCACTGAGTTAATACCTAACAAGATGTGACGTGGGAGGCGGAAGAACTTGAGGTATGTAAAGCTTTCATTGCCACTAAAACATATGGTTGAATCATGGTTTCAATTTTCTTACGATACACAATATAAGTAAAAAAATCTAATGCAAACATCCATGAATGTAGTTTCAATTGCATCGTGGAAGGGAAAAATGAAGTTAGTTTATTATCACGGATGATCATGGTTTGTTATCACGGGCCTACAATTTTAATGGTAAGCCAGCTATAAGGAATGATTTAGACGGTTTTGGTAGCATGATGCTTCGAGGGATATATTTAATTTTGTGCATTATAGTATGTTTATGTTCATGAGTGTTTGGTGGTACGTAAATTATTATGGATATGCCATTGACTTAAATTTGGTGGATTCGAAGTCTTTTTAGGAATTCGCGACCATGAAAGTAAATGAATTAAAGCATACTATCTCCAGCGCGCAGTTGCTTATAGGATATATGGTAAAAAGTTTCGTTGTCGCATAGCGCCATAGGTATTTTTAGTTGTTTATTTGGCATAAATTACCGTGAATCTAGGTACTATGTTGTTGTTGTCATGTTATTTGTATGCATTTTCCTTCTAATCAATTTCTCAGTATTTGACTAATATAATGGCACTTTTCCACTGTGCAGAGGTATCTTCAACAGATGTTAAACACCTGATGCGGAAACACAGAGTGAGTACTTAAATGGGCTATAGTTTTTAGAACTGAATTTTG
>JANFOE010003363.1:0-33153 GCA_025667525.1 Glebionis coronaria
TATATATATATATACTATATATATATTTATATACTATATATATATATATATACGTATATATATATATATATACGTATATATATATATACGTATATATATATATATACTATATATATATATATATATATATATATATATATATATATATATATAATATATATATATACTATATATATATATATATATATATATATATATATATATATATATATATATATATATATATATATATATATACTATATATATATATATATATATATATATATATATATATATATATATATATATATATATATATATATATATATATATATATATATATATATATATATATATATATATATATATATATTGTAACACCCTATTTTGATAATGGAATGTCACGCGTAATTATGGCGTGTCATCAAAGCATACAAGGATAAATGTATAAAACATTACATGACCATAGGGATAACCGGAATCAAACATCGGTTCCCAAATATAAGCCCAAAACATAATAAAGCAAAAGAAATGAATGAATGACTACACAAGCATAAATATATGAAGGCAAAAGGAAAAGAAGTCTCTAGCAGCTTCCATCCTATGCACGTCCTCCAAATGCTCGAGTCTTTCCTAGGGTAGCTGCCGTTTTGGGACATGGGAAGGAAAGTAACGGCTGAGCAAAACGCTCAGTGCACGGATATAGACATAGTATGAATGACTAAGCATAATAAAGACTTAATAGCAGCGGAAATGTATAAGTCCTAGAAAACCTGGAACATGTTCATAAAACTGGTTTTATAGTTTGAAAAGCCTTATCTTTATCTTATGAAAACTGTTTAACATATTTTACCATTAGCCAATATAGGTCATGAAAATCCATCGTGCATGAATACTTGGAGGGGTGACCTCATCATGCAAATTAGAGGGGCTGCCTCTAATTTAATATACTTGTTTTTTGGTAGGAGGGATCAGCTCCTTGTGAAGGATGCAAGACACACACCACATTCACCATGAAATCCTGACTGAAAACATGTAACTAGGATGCACCCATACGCCCCACATGATAAATATAATATAAATGGCCAAAAGTTAAAGGGACGCCACGAGTAATCACTCCGCCGTGGTGAAGTCATAACATCAGTGCCTCTAATGTTATGGTTATGGTACCTCCATAACTAGGTGAAACTGGTCATGCATGTATATGGCTATAGGTATTCTTAATTAAACATAAGCAAATCAAACACGTAACTTATACTACAGGAAAACATTTGGCTGCATACGGGGAATCCTAATAAGGAAAGAATGTCCATATTGAAAGGACGGGAATTCGTACCTTATGTCCAGTGAACGAAGAAGATGAACTGAGAGGAATCCTACTTCCGTATCACTAGTGCTACATAAATACATACATGAATAAGTATCTGCTTACTAAATACATAGCTGGTTTTATGTCATGTCTTAGCTTATTTTATATGTTCTTACCATGTTTTACTGTTTAAAGCCTTAAACTGTGTTTATCTTATATTCTGTTTAATCTGATTAAGTATTTCTGGTATTTCATGTATTATTATACTTATTGTGTAATAATAAGTAACTTTCCAAAAATAGTAGGTTTCCTAAAATAAAAAGTTTCCAAAAATTGAAAGTTTCCACAAATAGAAAGTTTCCAAAAATAGAAAGTTACCAAAAATAGAAAGTTTCCAAAAATAGAAAGTTTCCAAAAATAGAAAGTTCCCAAAAATAGAATTACTGCTTAAAATAGATAAGTTTTTAAAAATAGAAAGTTTCCATAAATAGATTAGCTGCCTTAATTAAATAAGTTTCCATAAATAGATTAGTTGCCTGAAATAAATAAGTTTCTAAAAATAGAAGGTTTCCATAAATAGATTAGCTGCCTTATTTAATTAAGTTTCTAAAAATAGAAAGTTTCCATAATTAGAAATAAGCTGGTTAAATAAGCTAAGTATATAAGCCTAAGTGTTTTCATGACTATTTTCTAAGTCATATGATATAATGTATAGTTTAATAATTATTTTCATGTAATTAAATTAAACTATAGTTAAAATAGTTAATTAAAGTATAACATGTTTTTAATTAAATAAAGTTAAATACTTAGGTTAAAACATGTATTATTATTTATTAATAATATAACCTAAGTCGTGTTAATTAATTAATTATAATCATAGTTTTTAAATAGTTAATTAATTATAAGTCTAAACTATAAAAATACTTAGCTTAATTAATTTCATGATTATTAATAATTAAAATAAACTAAGTCATTTTATTAAATTAATCATGTCATTTTATTAATTTAATTTTTAACATAAGATTATAAAACATAAAAAAAACTAAACATACACCATGAACCGGATCTAGACTAAACACCATGCACCGGACATGAAATCGACACCGTACCCCGAACCAAATCGGGGTACCCCGTGTCTTGATGCTGCCGTGGGACCCACACCAACCAACCGGGACCATATGGTCTCGGTGGTGGTCGGATGGCCAAACCGAAACCCCCTTCGGGTTCGGTGTAGGCTGCGGCCAAAACAAATACCCCTTAAAACCATACTTTTGATTTTTATTAAACCTCAATTTATGTTAGATCCATGATTTTAATTAGGTTTTGGTAAAAAAACATAACATCTTCTTGATTTATAAAAGATCAAATCAAAAGAAAAAGGTTTAAAAATTATTTACCGAATTCGTGGATCAAAAGGACGAAGAACAAACACGATCACCAACTAATATTGTAACACCCCCAAATTTATACAACTTAGTACAGCGGAAGACTAGTTGGTGTTACGGGATAGCACATTACTCACATCATAGACAACGCATAAAAATCGCGTCGTTTATTAATAAAGCATTTCCATTCACAAACATCAAAGTTACATCGGTCCCAAGTCATTATATTTCATACAAAGTTTTACAAAGTATTTGAATGGAAAATATTGTTTAAGTGTGGGCCATGAATTCTTGTCGTCTTCCCGAGAATTACCTACAAGTACCTGAGATAAAACATGTTAAAAGAAAAGGTCAGCGATAACGCCGAGTGAATTCATAGAGTTTAATAAAATTCATCAATATAATATCAGTATAAAATTATTACTGAAAATCATTTTGTACAAACCATTTTAATAGGCCATAAAATAGCCAAAGTCATTTTATACAAATCCTTATCGAAAATCATAATATAGGCATTTGCCTTAAAAATCATTATACGAGCCAATGTCGTAAAAACGTCATACAATACGTCTTAGGACGTTGTATGAAAAATAAAAACCGTTATATGAATATGGTTATGAAAACCAAAACACAAACATAATATCAATAGTATGACCCAGTATTGCTAGTCAGGCAATACATCGTAATTCGGAGCGTCTAGTAGTATTTCGTTAGTTTTGGATTATTATAAGCCGCATGACATTGTTACCTTACTAAACCAACAACGGGTAGCTAACCCGATACCAAATTTGCCCATCTAAAGTAGCGTGTCGTCACAAAGGTCACGCTATGAAAATCTTCTCATACATAAATTCGCTTACCAATCAATGTGGCACGACGGGGATCAACCGTCAAGGCGCGAACTGGGGTGATCGTCCCCAAATAGTACTATTATATGCACAAGCGTCTACCAAATCCCGGTAGTTCATAATTCATGCTAATGGGACTTTTAGTGACATAACCTAATTTTAATAATCCATTTAATTTCATCTATCGGGTCCTTTAATCATTTATCAGGTCATACAATCGGGTCATTCAATCATTCGGGTCCAAATCAATAAACAAACAATCGGGACAAATGGTGTCTTATTTTATAAAAAATATCATTTTATCTCCCTCGCGGGTTTATAAAACATTTATAAAAACATTTAAAAGAGTGCGAGGCTATGAACTCACGTTGATGTGGGAAGACGATTATCGGCGATTTGGATGTACGGTACGTGCTTCAATCACGGAAACCTAGACAAATAATAATTGGTCTTAGACGTTTGTCCAATGACTTTATAAAATAACAATTATGTATATATATGATGATTATTTATATATGATGATCAAGTGGGTTTACATATTCTCGTTTGCTCATTTTAGTGTTATGTGTCGGTAACTTTTATACTAGTTTACTAGTTTTACCCGTTTACGTGTTTTAGGTCCAATAAACTTATTATAAGTTCTTTAACTTTTTTAATCCATGTTATACTTATATTATCAGTATTTAAACTTTCCAAGTTGGGCCCAAATGGGTTAAGCCCAATAAGTTCTTTTTATAAGTGTTTAACTTATTTAGTCCAATTATTAGTCCAATACGTTTACTTAGCTCGTTAATGTCCGTATGTCCTATAGTTCGGGTTTTATCGGTTTTTACTTGTTATACATGTCTATATATCAGTATATGAGTTTATAAAAGTTTACATTAGACGGGTCCAACCGTCTAAGTTTTATTTAACAAAAACGTTAATTTTTTGGTAGTAGCCGAAAAAGTCGTAAAAATCAAGTTTATAGTTTTTATAACTTATAAGTGTTATTCCACTACCATTTTTATAATTTATACACTTATTTAACCTTTTACATATTTATATAAATAAAATCCATAAGTTAGTGGGTTTTTCTTTTACATTTTATACAATATAATTTTGAGTGCTTATATAATAATATTATACTTTAATTTCCAAAATCTGATTTTTATTCTCATCTTCACCAAAACTGCCATATCTAGAGTTCTATATGGAGATAGAAGCTCAAATTTTTATCACATAAACTACATGATATGTTCTCCATTTAACTCTTCTATAGCTACTGTTGAATCATCTTCTAAGTATTTTCTAAAAATCGTCCAAAACAGTGAACTCAGATTTGTACCTTAAACTTGTTTTGATCATATCTCACTCATTACAATGATTCCATTGCATAGCCAACTCTCACATGTGTATAAGACCCATAGCTTACTGTATATCAATCTATTCAAGTCATTTTACCAGTTTACCATATGATTATTTACTGTTTTATACAGCCATCTAAATTAAGCAAGATTTTAACCTTGTTTCTTATAGTTTTTCATCTTTTTAAGCATGTTTATCAACACCAAATCCCCACACAATATTTTTAATCATCATTCATCATCATATACATATACATAAGTGAAAGAAATACAAGATTACATAATAAAAATAACAAGATGATAGGAAGAAATAATCTCTATACCACCAAAGTGATGAAATGATGAGATTTTGATGAAGAAGGCTTGGTTCTTGTCACCACATCTTTAACTTGGCAAATGAACTTTTTGAGATCTTCATAGGTATGAATACCTTCTTGAAAATCAGCCCTTGGACTCCATAAAATTTCATTTTTACTTGTTAAAATCACCTCCAATCACCTTATTTTTATGTAGCAATCAACATATGTTGATTCTAGATGATGTTTATGGTTGAATTTTGATGGATGGTGATTGTGGAAGTGATGTTGGACGTTCAAGATAGGGAGAGAAAGAGGGATGGAGAATTTTTCCTTCTCTTGTTTTTGCATGTATGAGAAAGTTGTTTTGGTTTAGCTAGTTTTGTGTTATGTGGTTTGTAAGGCTCTAAGGACAAGTGTCCTTAGAGTGTGTGTTATGTTGACACCAAAGTGGTGTGTTGGTAACTTGTCTTGCCACCCATTGTGGGGGTGAGACAAGTGTATACTTGTTTCATCCCCACTAATTTACGGGTACTCCTCGATTCTAGTTTCCTCGTTTTAAGTGCCCTCGGGTCGTTTTAAGAAAAACGTTTTTATAAATTATGAATCAACGACACAAAACGAATCTAATAAAAATTGTCTCATCAAAAACGGAGTTCGAAAATGTAAATACGTAATCCTAAGGTTTCCGGTTTAGTCGTAAAGGACGTTAAAATAAAATCGTAAGTCCTAGTCTCTTCTCGTAAATTTGTGAGTTTATGAACCAACACAAATTTAAAATCTCAAAATAATATTCACAGACAAATTTATTTTCTAAAATGTCGGACTGTCACCAAAGACGGTGTATGTAAACGTAAGCACGTAACGTTGAATCCTCCGGTTTAGACGTAGTCGACGCTACTTCAAGACGTAAATCCAAATTACTTCCCAAAAATAAGTGAGTTCATAAAATAATATTTTCAAATAAATATTGAGAATAAAATATTGACCATAAATTGACGGATTGTCACAGCATTTACCCCTAAACAGGATCTTTGTCCTCAAAGATCATCTTACCTTACTACTCGCTTCTTATAGAGTTAAAGCCATGTGGGTATTTCCTCCACATCCGATCTTTTCTCATAAGTGCAATTCATTATAATACGCGAGTTTCATCAAACATAACTACGGGAATAAGATCAGGCTTAATGTTGACTTACTTTCTCTATCCATGATGTTCACGGGTTTTTGATGAATGCAACTTTTCGCCGATCTAAGCTCTACTAAGAATAATCAGATTTTCACTTGATAGATATTTTATCAAGTTCGATCTACGAAACATAATACACGCAGTTCTTGAAGTCCTAGGGTAGATCCAGCTTATATGCCTTTTAATCCCAACTTTTACATCATCTCAATGGTCCCATACAACGGAGACTTATATCCCATGATTTGTCAGATCATGAATTTATTTTTCCAAGGTTAAAAATTGTGGCATAACTTCGCTACCCATTTGGCACTTCAAGGTCTACATTTCATATTCACATAACCTCTTGCCCACTACCGGCTGTCAATAATCAGATCCTAATTTCAACAATCATTTCAGATCTCGCGGGTCAGGTATTTTGCAAGGATAGGTTCGCCATCATAGGAAACCTTAAACCTAAAAGACATGTCCAACTCACAATGGGTGTATGTCGGGTGTCTTTATCTCAACTCTTGCTTACAGATGCTCTAATATGGATCCTAACAAGATTAGGTCTCGATCCTAATACGATGATTATCAATGGTAATCCTTCCAAAGGAAAACGATTTTACAGTTTATTACCAAAGGTCAATCATTCAAACATAAAACAGCACTTATAGTATTTTGTATCGTTACTTTACCTCGTCCCTTCGATTTGGGTTGGTAAACAGTACTCTCATCAAGGTTCGTTCCCAATTACTTCTGAGAAAATCTCTAGAAATTCGATGCGAAGCGAGGATCTTGATAAAGATGTTCGATACAGGCACACTATGTTTACATAATTCCTTTAAATACAAAAGAGTCAATTTCTTCATCAAGAATCTATCATTAACAGGAATGATATTTGCAGATTTGGTCAGTCTGTCGATGATGACCCAAATAGAATCAAATTCAGATGATGACCTTTGCAATAGCTAGACGTTTACAAATGTATGAGGCGGTGCCTGCCTTCATAATTTGTCATTAGTACAACTTCTTCAGATAAAGATACACTTAGTCAGAAATGACATGAATAGAATACTTATACTTACAAGATTCCAATATGAATACATTTATAAATCTCCATATTTAGGCAATCACAAGTGGTCCTTTAAAACATTTAACGCTATCGGCTTCTCAATTCTAATGGTTCACATTAGCCGCGAACCACTTTTTATTATCTATATTATCCTTTTTACAATCATCGGCTATTTTTAAATTGTTCGGAAATTTATTTTGCACTTTCATTATTAAGGAACGTGTCCTAATTGGTTCTTTATCCTTTTCTAAGTTTTAGTTTCGTCTCAACTATCGTTTTTATCAATTTTGCTCAATCCGACGTTTAAAGCGTCGATAAGTATTACAAGTAATTAAATATTAAATATTTAAATTTTTATGAAACTTAAACGTAAAATTTTAAATTTCCTAGTTCGATCAATTATATAAAAATGTTTAAAATAATTTGAATTTAATTAACAAGATTTTTGTTGATTTATCGAAAATAATTAAAATAATTAATAAGATCCGTAAATGTTCGAAAAATCCTTGTTTATACTTTGGTCAAAAATTTTCTTAATTGAAAAGCAAACATTGTCGTTTTAAATTTTAAGTCATGGTTTAAATTGTTTCCTCAATCCTTCTTAGGTTGTCTTGAGGTATACACGAACATTTACCCCTAAACAGGAGTTTAGTTAAATGTTCTAGGTATAAGGGAATAATCTCTTAAAAATCCTTTGTTAAAACATTTGTCAAAACATATTTCCATTTTCTTTTTAGTAAAACCCAAAGTCTTAAATGACTTCTAATCTTTGAAAATTCATTATAGATTCCATTATCTTATTAATCACACGGTCAAATCATGTAAAGGATTAAGTCTTAAATCACATATTAATTAGTCAAGGTACAGGTTTTCACTACTCGGCCAACTCAGGGCATTCTACAAATAATTATTAACTCCTTCTTATTTTTATAAATAAACAAATGGTCCTTAATGATCACAAGCATGAATTTATCAAATTACAGCCTACACACGTGATTCACCAACTTTATTAATGCTACATGTGTTTTAGTCAATTCAAACGACATCACGTGAAACTCATAACGTTTATTACAAGTACCGGATGTAGTGATTGGAGTAG
Source organism: Glebionis coronaria (assembly GCA_025667525.1). Classification (NCBI taxonomy): domain Eukaryota; kingdom Viridiplantae; phylum Streptophyta; class Magnoliopsida; order Asterales; family Asteraceae; genus Glebionis; species Glebionis coronaria. Next base: position 8,507 of record JANFOE010003363.1, read on the forward strand.
ATAATCTTCTTCGCGGATGCGAAGTTGATGATAACCATGCTGTGGATCAAATTTTTAAAACATACGTTAGAACCTTGTAAATGATCGAACAAATCTTCCATTTCGAGTCATGGATATCGTTTTCGATTGTCAATTTACTCAGTTCACAGTAATCTATAAATATAAGGAATGATAACACCATAGCTCTTCATGATGACGAGCTCGGTAGAATAAAATCTTTCTCCGACAACTCTCTCAGTTGTACGGTAATTCTTTTAATTTAGATTGTGTTGACGTACAGTGCAAATGCCACAGGTGCAACACCGGGAATATAATCAATACCAAATTCAACTTGCCTTAATGGAAAAAGTCTAGGTAATTTACCAACAAATACCTTCTAAAGTTTCAGATAACAGAAACATCTTTTAATAAATTCATATTAGGTTCTTTCTAGATTATAATATCTATGACTAATTCATAACCATTCATGGTATAATTTCAAGTCTAAATGTAGGATATGGTCATTCATCACGAATTATTTAAATAACTTTTGATAATCAACAACTTATCTTTTAGGGGAATTCTACTCGAGTTCCCATCAATTAAGACAATGTCGTCATGTCATAATCAATCAATCCATTCTACTGGCACTATTAACTTTCCAGTTTCATTGCCGTCGATAAGATGTGGACTTCTCAAAAGACTAATAATAACTCATAATCCTTCACAAATTCAAGGATATATGGAGACATAACTACCATAAAAGAGTAAGTTCAACGCATGATCTATGCGAGAGAATTTCAAATCAGATACACACGAAAACATTTAACGAATATGAATATATCCCATGTTTTCATAATTTGAGTACGCATTCGAAAGCTCCTCGGATCGTTACCCAGGTCATTCAAATGAATTCAAATCAAAAGAAATGATAGGAACGTCGATACATCCAGTCGGGTATCAACACTCGGTAATCAGATACTTTTCCTAAGAATCTCACTACGGGAGAATTGGACAAGGAAGAATTGTCAATTGTCAAATAAGACAATTTCCACATATGAGTAAATTTGACTCAGAAGAATAAATGCTACAGGCACATATGTAGGTGTCCCTAACACTATGTCCTTATTTTTCACTTCTTGCAGATCTCATAAAATTTATTTTTTCACAATCTTCAAGAAAAATGTAATGTTTATTAAAAATTTTATGGTGACTACTAATCAGCCTTGCATGGTCCATTCCAAATTGTATGTAGGCGCGCAACTATATACAATTTCAAGATTAACGATGCAATACTCAGTTCGTCAAAACTTTATCATCATGTTTATAACAAAAACATTTTCATGCTTAATTCTTAAATAAGAATCAAAAATAAATTTACAAAGATTTTCTTTGTTATGAAAACAATTAATTTTTCTAAGGTGTTTTATAAACATCTTCATTTCGATAACAATCACTTATAAATCTCATTTTGAATAATCCTTATAGTGATGAAAATTCAATTTCCTCAAATAATACTGTTTTATCTTATAAAAACAATGAGTGATCTGCAGAAGAGTGATGAAAAGTTGTTCACCAAGAACTAACTACGATATGATAGGAAATGAGCTTAGCCAAGTAATCATGAGGTTCATGACCTCGATGGCACTCAACAAGAATAATCCACAACGTAACTCAATTCAAGATGAGTACTTGTTCAATGGTTGCATCACTAATGCGAACATTAGGATGAAGCAATAAAAGATAGATAACATCGATACATGTAGGATTTAGCAATCAAAGGTAGTCTTTTTCATTAATCACAAACAAGTCAAAATTGTACCGTAACACATTACGTGTCACTATGTCATACAATTCTCAGAGCTCATCCTACCAACTGATATCTCAGTTAAGTTAGGGATTTTTAAAAGATACCACAATGAATACTAATCTGCAAGAGTCATTAGGTGTTCCACATGTCCCAGAGGATCCATCGGTCTCAATTCAGAAGAAGATTTCTTCAATTTATTTCTTGGACACTGGGCATCCTCGTCAGTGGACAGTGGCCTAGGAACAGCCCTTAACACAAACTAACAATCAATTAAAACCTTATAATTCAATCACAGGACTTAACGACTTCCTCTTATCAATCTCATATTTCATACGGGTTAAATTTTACTTTATTCAAGTTTCAACCAATTTTATACTTAATTCGATATCCTACCTCATATTCCAATACTTTCAATCTTATTCTTCGGCCTTGTAAAGGCAATAAAAGCTCAATATGATCAACACTTAATTCCAATCCTATAGCTCTTACAATAACACTTATCAAATGAGTCACTAGTATGAGATGACTCATACATTCAATTAGATTTCTCGGAAAGGTACTAGTGGCATGAGGCTTTTGGGTAATGGTTCCAATGACAGCCTCAATTGTAACATTCACCCTTTCGATTTCAATTTAAGAATTGGATGACAACGAATCAGATGACATCTTTCCAGGTGATAACGTTTTGTCAAACTCCACTCTATAAGGAAAGATCGTCATGACATCGATATCAGATTTAATCTCGCCAATTCTTTTTCAATATCACGATCAACTAATATCTACATTTCTACGAGTATCAACCTTTTGTTGGGATCATAAATATCCACAACTTGGTTTAGATCTAGGATAGCTAGAATTCCTACGAGAATAGCTTCGATTAATTTACTAGGGAAGTTAGGGTTTCTTGTGACAATCTACGTCGTATAAATACATCGTATAAATATCAAAATAATCATCAAACAATCATGTAATAAAATTACATCAAATATATATATATATAATCCAAGTTATATATATATTAAAATAACACTTCTCAGTCTGGCCTTGTCGGTAACTCGGGAATTCTTCGGCACCGTTATAGTCAAAAGATTTTTTTTTTTAGACATTTTTAGAAAAATGTTTATAGTTAAAAGATTTTGAAATGTTTTATTCAAAACCTTAGTTTTAAAAATCTTTCGTTCTCTATAACGAGAGCTCTGGTACCAAACTGTAACACCCCCAAATTTATACAACTTAGTACAGCGGAAGACTAGTTGGTGTTACGGGATAGCACATTACTCACATCATAGACAACGCATAAAAATCGCGTCGTTTATTAATAAAGCATTTCCATTCATAAACATCAAAGTTACATCGGTCCCAAGTCATTATATTTCATACAAAGTTTTAAAAAGTATTTGAATGGAAAATATTGTTTAAGTGTGGGCCATGAATTCTTGTCGTCTTCCCGAGAATTACCTTCAAGTACCTGAGATAAAACATGTTAAAAGAAAAGGTCAGCGATAACGCCGAGTGAATTCATAGAGTTTAATAAAATTCATCAATATAATATCAGTATAAAATTATTACTGAAAATCATTTTGTACAAACCATTTTAATAGGCCATAAAATAGCCAAAGTCATTTTATACAAATCCTTATCGAAAATCATAATATAGGCATTTGCCTTAAAAATCATTATACGAGCCAATGTCGTAAAAACGTCATACAATACGTCTTAGGACGTTGTATGAAAAATAAAAATCGTTATATGAATATGGTTATGAAAACCAAAACACAAACATAATATCAATAGTATGACCCAGTATTGCTAATCAGGCAATACATCGTAATTCGGAGCGTCTAGTAGTATTTCGTTAGTTTTGGATTATTATAAGCCGCATGACATTGTTACCTTACTAAACCAACAACGGGTAGCTAACCCGATACCAAATTTGCCCATCTAAAGTAGCGTGTCGTCACAAAGGTCACGCTATGAAAATCCTCTCATACATAAATTCGCTTACCAATCAATGTGGCACGACGGGGATCAACCGTCAAGGCGCGAACTGGGGTGATCGTCCCCAAATAGTACTATTATATGCACAAGCGTCTACCAAATCCCGGTAGTTCACAATTCATGCTAATGGGACTTTTAGTGACATAACCTAATTTTAATAATCCATTTAATTTCATCTATCGGGTCCTTTAATCATTTATCAGGTCATACAATCGGGTCATTCAATCATTCGGGTCCAAATCAATAAACAAACAATCGGGACAAATGGTGTCTTATTTTATAAAAAATATCATGTTATCTCCCTCGCGGGTTTATAAAAAATTTATAAAAACATTTAAAAGAGTGCGAGGCTATGAACTCACGTTGATGTGGGAAGACGATTATCGGCGATTTGGATGTACGGTACGTGCTTCAATCACGGAAACCTAGACAAATAATAATCGGTCTTAGACGTTTGTCCAATGACTTTATAAAATAACAATTATGTATATATATGATGATTATTTATATATGATGATCAAGTGGGTTTACATATTCTCGTTTGCTCATTTTAGTGTTATCTGTCGGTAACTTTTATACTAGTTTACTAGTTTTACCCGTTTACGTGTTTTAGGTCCAATAAACTTATTATAAGTTCTTTAACTTGTTTTAATCCATGTTATACTTATATTATCAGTATTTAAACTTTCCAAGTTGGGCCCAAATAGGTTAAGCCCAATAAGTTCTTTTTATAAGTGTTTAACTTATTTAGTCCAATTATTAGTCCAATACGTTTACTTAGCTCGTTAATGTCCGTATGTCCTATAGTTCTTGTTTTATCGGTTTTTACTTGTTATACATGTCTATATATCAGTATATGAGTTTATAAAAGTTTACATTAGACGGGTCCAACCGTCTAAGTTTTATTTAACAAAAACGTTAATTTTTCGGTAATAGCCGAAAAAGTCGTAAAAATCAAGTTTATAGTTTTTATAACTTATAAGTGTTATTCCACTACCATTTTTATAATTTATACACTTATTTAACCTTTTACATATTTATATAAATAAAATCCATAAGTTAGTGGGTTTTTCTTTTACATTTTATACAATATAATTTTGAGTGCTTATATAATAATATTATACTTTAATTTCCAAAATCTGATTTTTATTCTCATCTTCACCAAAACTGCCATATCTAGAGTTCTATATGGAGATAGAAGCTCAAATTTTTATCACATAAACTACATGATATGTGCTCCATTTAACTCTTCTATAGCTACTGTTGAATCATCTTCTAAGTATTTTCTAAAAATCGTCCAAAACAGTGAACTCAGATTTGTACCTTAAACTTGTTTTGATCATATCTCACTCATTACAATGACTCTATTGCATGGCCAACTCTCACATGTGTATAAGACCCATAGCTTACTGTATATCAATCTATTCAAGTCATTTTACCAGTTTACCATATGATTCTTTACTGTTTTATACAGCCATCTAAATTAAGCAAGATTTTAACCTTGTTTCTTATAGTTTTTCATCTTTTTAAGCATGTTTATCAACACCAAATCCCCACACAATATTTTTAATCATCATTCATCATCATATACATATACATAAGTGAAAGAAATACAAGATTACATAATAAAAAATAACAAGATGATAGGAAGAAATAATCTCTATACCACCAAAGTGATGAAATGATGAGATTTTGATGAACAAGGCTTGGTTCTTGTCACCACATCTTTAACTTGGCAAATGAACTTTTTGAGATCTTCATAGGTATGAATACCTTCTTGAAAATCAGCCCTTGGACGCCATAAAATTTCATTTTTACTTGTTAAAATCACCTCCAATCACCTTCTTTTTATGTAGCAATCAACATATGTTGATTCTAGATGATGTTTATGGTTGAATTTTGATGGATGGTGATTGTGGGAGTGATGTTGGACGTTCAAGATAGGGAGAGAAAGAGGGATGGAGAATTTTTCCTTCTCTTGTTTTTGCATGTATGAGAAAGTTGTTTTGGTTTAGCTAGTTTTGTGTTAAGTGGTTTGTAAGGCTCTAAGGACAAGTGTCCTTAGAGTGTGTGTTATGTTGACACCAAAGTGGTGTGTTGGTAACTTGTCTTGCCACCCATAGTGGGGGTGAGACAAGTGTTGTTGTCCCTAATATATGATGTTAATACACGAATTTATAAGAAAGAAAGGAAGATATGAGAAGAATTCTAAAGAGAGAAAGTAGTGAGAGAAAGTAGAGAGAAAATGGTTGGTGAAACTTGTGGAATATTAGATTAGAGAAAATGAAATGACCAACACCCTTCCTAACATGCTAGGAAGGGTTTATATAGCCTTTGCTTACATGTAGCTTAATGGGCTATATGATCATGGGCCGGGCTTTCCTTTTGGGCTTTGGTTACGTATTAATGAACCTTAGCTTAAAGTTAAGCCCGTAATAAAACGACTAATATACTACCTATTACAACGTTCTAAAATACGATACATAATAAACGTATGACCGAGCATTCTTGTTTGGCTCAATATTTTGAGGCTAACAATCTCCCCCAATGAGAGGTCATAAACCTTGGTCATTTAGGAAATTTGTAGAGATTACTAATCTCGCCATAAAGGAGTCTTGAACGTGTAATAGTAGTCTTGTTCCTTCATGCTGTGATCTTTGAGCCTTTGTCGTTGTCTTTCGACTTTGTCTTTAAGCTTGAGATCTTCAAATCATCCTTGACTTGTCTTTGCCATCTTGCGATCTTGTGCCTTCATCCACATGCTCACACTATTAATTGTTGAATATGTCTTTATGCATGAGTATGTGGTTTTGAATCTTTGACTTTGCTGTGTACACCGTGACGCCACCTTCTCGAGACAAAACATAGACACGGACTGAATGGCTTTGACATTCGTCCTAAATCGGTAGCGTTTTACCTCCGGTCGGTGAAGACCGTTATACGATATTAAATATCGTACCTGTGATCAGGTAGATTCAATTAAGAATCCCCTTGACAGGGTTTCGCGGCTGTACTAGCCGTTCTCTTTACTCGACCGTCTCAAAGCAAGACTGCGAACATAAAGAGTGAATCAATTGGATAGATATCCGCTTGATAAAGTCGTCAATTCAAATTCCTGGAACAAGTTTGATTCTTAACGAATCTTACCATTGTTGCTTTCCAGTTGACACAAGTTTGATTCATAAGAATCTCACAGGTCACCTACCGTAGCGCTGTTTGATGTTGACGCTAGAAGGATTTCCATTCGTCACTGTGAATATTAATGAATATCACTCTGAATGTTCTGGCAAGACCATAAAGATATTGCGTAGAAACCTGAAACGAGTTTGAATCAATTAAGAATCAAACCACTGTTGCTTTTCAGTTTTACACATGTTCAATTCATAAAGAATCTTACATATGACCTACCGCAGTGCTGTTTGATGTTAACACTAGAAGGATTTCCACTCATCATTGTGAATACTAAGTAGTATCACTCTGAGTGTTCTAGCAATATCACAAGGATATAGCATAGGACTCTCTTGATCTTCATCCGTGTGTCCTAACGAGATTTGATTGATCTCTTGGCTCTAGACTCGATTTGTGCACTTTTAGTGGTCGGAGGCTGGAGCAGATGCCACCTATTGAATATCAACTATCTCGGAGTGAGAAAGTCAATAGAAGTCATGTTGTTCTCCGTGACAATAAAACAAACTTCTTTTGAGAGAAGCCTGAGTAGCTAGGAAAGGGTTGTGCTTCGCATCACTGGGTCCATGATGAGTTTGTCTTCATGATGAGTTGACCCGGTTTCTGCCTAAGTTGTATGGAGGGCTTCTTTCTTTACACCCTTTATCCTTACATTTCTTTTTCATTCTTCAACCCCTTCAATGCTTACCAAGACATCATTAATAGCACCTTGTTGTGATTGTTCCAGTGCTATCATCAGTACTTAGTCGGCATTCAGCTACGTTCACATTCTACTCCATCTTTCCTAAGGACTTCTAATAATCTATTGGATTGTCCCTGGGAAGATCCCTCCGGTTCTGGTTGGATCATAGGACTTAAACCTAACCACCCTTTTGACACCAATAACGTCGTGAATTAAAGATGTTGTGGGTATTTGATCGTAACCATGAAAACCACTTTAAATTCTGACAAAGTGTTTGAAAACATTTAACACCTTGCTAGTTTTGTCTGTTGATCCCAAACTTAGATCGATTAGCTTTGTGTATACGAGATTAGATCAAGTACTACACGTAGAGAAACCTTTGCTTATGAGTAAAGTAACAAAGTGTTATGCGGAATTAACACTTGATCTAAAACACAATGATGTTAAACAAACTTCCACTTTGATTAGAATAATCGTACTTGGTTACAATGAAAGAGTTTAACAAACGAATACTATGAAAACTGATATATGACTTTAACCTAAAAGACCTTCTTTTATAGAACAAGAAGTCTTGTACAATAAGCTATGAATCAACTATTCTAGGTAAAGATAATAATAGAAAATACAATGTCGTGCTTATCTTTACCATACATAAATAAAGAAACAAATAAACAAAAGATATTCTATCAGTGTCAATCTTCAAGGCTGTCAGCGTTGACTTCTATCAGCGTCCAAAGTCAATCTATCAGCGTTGACTTTCTTCTTATCAGCGTTTGGTGATCTGACCCATATTTTATTCCCAACAATCCTCCCCTAAACTTGATATCCATACCAATGATCAAGTTTCTGAATAAAAACTAAAGGCTTAGGAGGAATCTTTCAATAACTTCTTATGTTGGTGATAAACATATCTGATCAAGTCCTTGGCCACATCACTCGTATAATCAATCTCCAAGGGTGTCTCTAGCATCTTCTCCAATACTTCTTTGGACAAGAAATAGTCAGCATCCACAAGCAAATATTCTGAAAACTTTGTAGAGCTCATATGAAATACACCACAAGTAGAATATAGCCTCCAATGAAGATTACTGAGATCATCTTCAAGATCCTTCCAAATGGCAGGATCTGCTTCTTTTGGACCACACAAAGTCATAAATGTGTTCCAAAGTCTTATTCCATTAGCTGAAGTAGGTGCTTCAGCTGTATACTTGGCCTCTATTAACCTCCATAGATGCACCAAGTCTTCCCTGTCTATGCTTGCAAATATAGAAATAACTGAAGTGAAAGTATGTACCTCCTTTCCAAATCGTCCAACCTTCCAAAATCCACACTCATCTTCATCAAAACTGATAATTGGATTTCTGTCATCTAGAGGTATCACATTTACCAAATCTGAAGCTTCCAAGGGAGAAAGCTTGAGATGCTTCCTTATAACACCTTCAGTTGGAAAATACACATCCATGTCTTTAGGAAATTGAAAAGGATCTCCTTTCTTCACTGGTCTTTGAGCAATCCTTATTTCCTTCTGAATCTGCATCTCTTCTGCAAGCTCTTGTTTTCTTTCTTCTGAAAGAAATTGGTAGACATTCTGTTCTTGCACCTTCCTCCAAATAGGATGTGCCCTATACTCTAACTCCTCAAAAGACAAGGCCAGCAACTTCTTTGATGTCCAATTAGGCTGATGACATCTAAGCAACTTATAGTACAACTGCCTTCTATCTCTTTTGAGCCAGGTCTTGACCTCTTGTGCATTAAATCTCATAATCACCTTTATGTCTTCTTGTACCCTAAGAAGAACTTCCAACCCCCAAATTTGATCTGATAAACTCATACCTGGGTTGCCCATCACCTGGTCTTCCCAAGCATGGTACATTCTGGTGATTTCTGGTAGGTCCCAATCAACCTGATTCTTCAACTCACTCAACCTTTCCTTTGCTAGCTCATCCCCATATTCAAGCCTTTCTGGATCTTCAATAATTTGAATGCTTGAATCTGAGCTATCATCATCTTTTCCATCACCACTTTCTTCCTCACTTTCAGAAACAACAAATGGTGATTTTCTACTCCTCCTCAAATCTCTTTCCACAAGTTGTGCAGCCAACTGTTCATCAAATGCTATTTGTGCTGCATCTTTCTTTGGAACATCTTCTTCAAACAAAATACCTTTACCTTTGTCTTTTGGATCAATAATTGGTAAAGTAGAAGAAGAAACCTGTGTGGACACATCTTTAATGATTGTTGATGGCTGGAATACATCAACATCATCTGCAACTTTGTCAGCGTCCAAGTTGCTCCTATCAGCGCCCCGATTATCTTTATCAGCGCTGGATGTGTCAGCGTCCAAACCTGTATCAGCGCCCAATGTTTCTTTGAAAGACCCTTCCAAGTTCTTTGGTGTCACCTTGGATGTATCAACAACTGGGTGCTTCTTCAAGTTGGTGAGAGCTTCAGCAATCTGCAAAGATTCACTAAATTGTGAACTCTTTTCTGAACTCTTTTCACTAGCTGTGTGAATCAACTCATCCTCCTCATCCTCTTTTTCCTCCCCTTTGGAAGATTCCTCCATTAGACTCCTGCTACTGGGATTCTCCAAAACAGTTACTCTTTCCCTCAAAGCTTGGAGTTCTTGTCCCTGTTTGTTGACAGTTTGTACAAGACTGACATTTTGCTTTTGCAAGCTAATGACAGCCGCCGTCAATTCAATTATGGTCATAGGTTCCAATCTGCCCTCAGCTAGAATGGGGATTTGACCTCCCAAAATAGGATCATGGGGCATGGATGAGGTCTTAATGATGTTGGGACTGTCTTGACCAGCATCTAAGCCTGTGTCAATAGCCCCAGCCTCACCCATTTCACCAGCCACACTTGTGGAGGTGGTTCTCTCTGCTACAAGGCTAGGATCACTAGAGGAGAACACTCCAGTAACCCTTTGGCGTTTAGTCAACCTAGATTGTAATGGGGTAGAAGATGAAGTAGATTGTGTGGGTGTGGGTTGATTAAGGGGTGTTTGGGATTGTTCAGGAAGTGTATCAGTGTTGGGATTGGCTGTGTCAGCGTCCACATTTTGAGTGTCAGCGCTGGGTTGGTCAATGTCCATGTTTTCTGGTGAAGGTGATGGATCATGAATAGGCTCAAGTTGGGGTTCAGGGTCTGGTTGTGGGTCTGGTTGTGGTTGAGCAGCCTGAATTACTTCAAGCATGGGTTGGGTAAGAGGTATGGGATCGTTTGTGGAGCTCATTTTAGCAAAAATGGTTTTCTGTTGTTTAGGGATCTCATAAAAAGTGTCATGATCCCTAGAACAATATTCTTGTAAATCAAAGACCATTTGCAAAAATCTAGGGTAAGCCAAAGTCATTTTACTTCCCTTGTTTTTACACATCCCTTCAAAAATCATTTTTGAAAAATTATACTTAAGCCCACGTGTTATACAAACCAAAGCACTTGCAATTGACCTGTTTATCTCATTAAAAGAAGTACATTTTGGACTTAAGCATTGTAAAAGGACATGTATCAAATATTTCCAGTCAGAGGGAAATTCCTGCTTATGATATTTATTTAAAGTGACATCAGCAGGAATAGGATAACCCAATTCCCTAAGACCCTGTTCTATTGTTGCTATGGCAAGAGTAGTCACACCATCAGCGTCATCAAGACGCAAAGCTTGGCGAACCAAAGCTTCAGTGACCACCCATGTTCTTCCATGAACAGTAGATGTTAATGTGGTCACTCCATTAGTTGTTGTGGAACTAACATTGTTCCAAAACTGTCTAATGTGTGCGACAGGGACTAATGGTGTATGAGAAAGTGCATACCTCAATGAAGATGCATTTAAAAATGCCACCATCTGTGAATACTGAGGAAATAAAGCATCATCAGCAGTCAAGTAAGCGATCATATTGTGTTGGCTCTTGAACTCCAATGTTAAATTCTTTGAGTTGAATTTGGGTGCCATGATTTAAAGCTGTTTAGGTTATATGAGATGGGAAAAATCTAGGAGGAAAAGTGTTAGACAAGAAAATATGAATACCCAGAATAAAAAGATTAGCCAAATTTATAGGAGAGATGCATGATTTTGATTGGTCAAAAATGAGGCGGTTATATTCAAAGAGCAATCATGAAAATCTTGAATCAAATATAACTTATCTCATGCATTAATTAAAAGTAACTTCTCCCCAAAATTACGGCCAAAGATTAGTCAAAAAATAACAACTGGGTAGGGCCCACTAGGTGTCAACGGTCAAAAATAGCCCATCAGCGCCCAACGGCTATATTTCCTTGTCAGCGTTTGCCTAAAGCCTTGTCAGCGTCACGATTGGACGTAACAGCGTTTGGAGAAAAACTTGTCAGCGTCTAAAAAGTAAAAATAAAAATATTTAAAAAGAAAAAGACCTTAACAAAGTAATTTATCCTAAGGGAAATATCTTACAAGTTGATAATAATTACTGGGCGGCAAGCACTGTCCATTTATACACACTTGCATAAGCAAGATAGACACAAATGTCCTCTAGAGTCCCTTGCTAACCAAAATACTTACCAACAAAGTTATTTCATAAAATTCTTTGTAACTCCCAGGTAAACCCATATCCAAAGTATTCCCAAGTCTCCCATCAGACCATAACCAATTCTAAGTCAAAAATGTCTTGGCAGCATGCAAAGTTGATATACTATGCATGCTACAGTGCCTCATGGTTTAGTAAAACTAACCCATACTCACCTGTGGACACAATCTAGAATTGTGATGAGAGTATTCTAAGAATACCCAAGAGTCCTAAAGGTTCCTTAAACCTCCCCTCAAACTATGATACATGAGTTCTCAACAATATATATGAACATTAAAAAATTTATGTCAAGATAGGAATATAAATATTCCAACCATCATCCATAAACAAAAACATGTCCAAATAGCTCTTCAAAGTTCCATAAGCAACTCTGTATCCAATGGCATAAAGCTACCATTACCTGCACATTTAGATGAAAACCACAAAACTAACACTTGTTGCTAACAGCGTCCCGACAACACTTATCAGCGTTGAAGGAACTCTTGTCAGCGTTAGACCATAATATCTCCAACAACGGCAAAATAACACTTGACAGCGTTGTATTTACCTTTGTCAGTGTTAGAAAAAGAATGTGGAAAATCTAAATCATCACAAAGACCAATAACAATGCATTATCCTGTACATACTTTTACAAAAATGTTCCAAAACACATATTAAGAGAGATTAACCATTCCAATATTTGTTACCAAATATTGAAATCTTCCAGCATCAAAAGGTTTAGTTAATAAATCTGCTACATTATCTTCAGTATCTACCCTATCTGGTTGTATTAAACCTTTCTCAAAGCAATCTCTTATAAAATGATGTCTAATTTCTATGTGTTTGGTTTTAGAATGATGTACAGGATTTTTAATAATGCATAAAGTACTGTTATTGTCTACAAAAATCTTGGTATGCATAAAATTATACCCATAATCCAACAGCTGGTTCTGAATCCATAAGACTTGTCCACAACAAGCAGCTGCAACAACATATTCTGCTTCAGTTGTAGAGTTGACCACCACTGTTTGTTTCTTGCATTGCCAAGATATTAATCTGCTCCCAAGAAATTGGCATCCACCAGTTGTGGATTTCCTATCAAACTTGTCACCACCATAATCACTGTCTGAATAAGCAATAAGGTCCAATGGAGAATCTTTTGGGTACCATAATCCAAGATCTGGATAGCATCTTAGGTACCTAAAAATTCTCTTCACAGCAAAAAGGTGACATTCTTTGGGAGTCACTTGATGGCGTGCACATGCACACACAGCAAACATGATGTCAGGTCTTGAGGCTTATCACCATCTTGAATAGGAGAGAAATTGGTCAGATAGTCTTCCTTTCCAGTCATGTGCCTTGAGCATCCACTATCCCAGTATCCATAATCATTGATCTTCTTCTGAATGCCCTGCACATAAAGAAAACACATTAGTTTTCTTTGGGAACCCAAGCCTTGGAAGACTTGGATTCATTTGGTTGTTCAACAAGAACAGACTTGGTTCTCATAACAACCCCATTTTCATCCCTGTTTGAATGAAATTCCCAGTTAACCCCAATTGGTGTTGACAATGCTTTTGAAATATAATGAAACCTGTTGCATGTCATAGAAATACCAGTATTATTAGGGTTCTGGTCTTGTTTTGGTCTCCATGTTAAGCTAGTAGAAGCTTTAGACCTATTTCCCTGTGGCTGCAAATACCTAGGTTTAGTAGTGTTTCTATCAGCGCTGAAATTACTCCTGTCAGCGCCCCGATTGCTCTTATCAGCGTTGAACCTAGGGTTTGCTACAGGAACCCATTGCCTATTTGACCAAGTATTTGACTTTTGAAAAGGTCTTAGGCCTTGTGTGTTAGACCCTCTAGAAAAGAATGGGGCTGGTCTAACAACTTGTGAACTTTTGTTCACAAAGGTATTGGGTCTGACAGTGTTTGACCTATGTTGACTTTTGTCAGCGCTGAAATGGTTCCTGTCAGCGTTGACATTGGAAGCATTGACACATTTGTAGGCCAAATGTGAGAAGCTACCACATGTATAACAAGCTTTTCTAGACATAGTCTTAGGTCTAGAAGCAAAGAAGCCTGTTCCATGATTACTTACTTGGCTTTTTGGTGACCTAGAATTTCTATACATCTCTGCATATTTAACACTAGGTTTTCTAACATTTTGTGGGCCAAGGTCAACAGGTTTGCCAGTGGTAGGGTGTGTGATCTTAATAGGTTTAGGATCATAGGACTCCACAATTGGTATCATGTTTGGTGTGGGCTCATTTGGACTTTCACACAACAACCCTCCCTTAACAAACAAGGTGTGGTTAGCTTTCTTCCACTCTTCTAGGTCAGTCAGCTTTTGCTGATATTCCTCAACTGGGGAAGTCACTCTAGGTGGAGGAATAAACTCCTCCTCTTGGAATTCTGGCAAGCCAGTCCAAGATAAGTCCTTTGATTGGACACCATAGAAATCCCCAGCTGGTGGTGGAACAACAGTATAATTATTCATCCCAATCCCACTCATATCCTTAGAGTCTCTTTGTTTACTAACACACTCTCCTAGGGATTGTGTGGCCTTATCAAATCTCTGGATTTTAAGACTCACATTATCTTTGTTTTTGTTAGCCTCCTCTAACTGAGCTATCAAATCAAGATTAACCCTATTTACTATATCTTGAACATCCTTACTTTGATGTAACTCATGTTTTAAGATATTTATTTGATCCTTTAAATCAAACTCCATTTTTTTATACTCAGTTACTGTCTTTTCTGTTTGGGTAAGAGCAATTTGATAGTTAGATAATTTGCACCTTAGAGTACTTGCTTCATCTAATAACTTAACTATCTCTTGTTTTGATTTTTCAGTATTTAAACGACAACCCTTAGAACAGAAAGCATCATCATATACCTCATTATCTGATGAAGAGGAGGAGTGTGCCATGAGAGCATATTCAGCATGCTCTTCTTTAACTTCAGCAACCAAAGCTCTGTCCTCTTCCTCATTCTTAGCCATCCAGCTCCAATCCCATTCCCCAACGCCATCAATTTGTTGAACAGCAACCATGGCCTTGGGATCTGGGTTCTTAATCATTTGGCTAGAAGGCTTCCCAGCATCAGATCTCCTTGGAGATCTACATTCCCTCATAAAGTGCCCCATCCTATGACAGTTGTAGCACTCCACCTTGGACTTGTCAAATCCAGCAACATCCTTAGCATTAAAGGTCATCTTCTTCTTGAACCTTTTATTGAACCTGTTTGCTCTTAAACTTACAAGAGCCATAGTCCACTTTATATCCATCTCTTCCAATTGTTCATCACTTATCTGCTCAAGATCTTCATAAGTGATCCTTGAATCACTAGGCAAAGAAGCAATGAAGGCACACACAGTATCAAGATCAAAACCAGCAGGTTTAATTCTATCAGCGCCATGATTGTGTGTGTCAGCGCTTGAGTACAAAGCGTTGACAGGATATGATCCAGCGCTGACAGATTGACATCCAGCACTGACACCTTGAGATCCAGAGGCTGAATGTCCATAAAAGTTCATGGAATCAAATTGGCCTTCACTTTGTGAAAAGAAGGCCATGTTGCTGCTGGAAGATTTGTTATCACTCTCCAATTGCCATTCATTCTCCAACAGCCTTAACTTGTTGAAGATGTCATCAAACCTGGAAGTCTTGTGGGTGTTATTGACAAGAATAGATCTTGTCTCAATCTTCCATACATCACCAAGGCTTTTGAGAAAAGTAGCATTCAATTCAGGGTCATCAATCTGTTTTCCCATGAAGGAAAGTTGACTTGTGATGTCAAGAAGTCTACTTCTCACACTGCTGAGATTCTCATTAGGTTGAGCTTTAAAGACAGCATACTCATGCAAGAGTTGCTTCTTCTTTTCTTCTTTTGTGTCAGCATTGCCACCATGTGCTACTTCAAGAGCTTCCCAAAGCTCTTTTGCAGAATCAAAACGTTTGTACTTATGCTGATTCTCATGACCTAGGGCATGTTTCAAGATGTTCAAAATTTTCATGTCCACCCTCTTCTTGGCTATGTCTTCAACAGCTACCGCTCTCCCATCATCAGGCTTTTCCACTTTATCAGCTTCTGGACAATTAGGAATAGCTGACCTTGCCTCAATAGCAGCAGTAATCTTTGCTGCTTTATCGAATGTGTTCCCATATTCGATAATTTCCCAAAGAGTGTAGTCATGAATAGCTATGTATTGCTCAAAATTGGACTTCCAAAGTTCAAAGTTCCTGGCATCAAACATGGGAATTTTGATACTAGGATTTGAGAAGTTGTTTTGTAGCAAAGCAGGAGGTTGATTTGTGCCAGACATGGTGTTTTTAGGGTTTTGAGATTTTAGGGTTTTTAGGGTTTGGTGTTTTAGGGTTCTGCGTTACTTAAAGATCAAAAGTTTCTCAACAAGCTCTGATACCACTTGTTGATCCCAAACTTAGATCGATTAGCTTTGTGTATACGAGATTAGATCAAGTACTACACGTAGAGAAACCTTTGCTTATGAGTAAAGTAACAAAGTGTTATGCGGAATTAACACTTGATCTAAAACACAATGATGTTAAACAAACTTCCACTTTGATTAGAATAATCGTACTTGGTTACAATGAAAGAGTTTAACAAACGAATACTATGAAAACTGATATATGACTTTAACCTAAAAGACCTTCTTTTATAGAACAAGAAGTCTTGTACAATAAGCTATGAATCAACTATTCTAGGTAAAGATAATAATAGAAAATACAATGTCGTGCTTATCTTTACCATACATAAATAAAGAAACAAATAAACAAAAGATATTCTATCAGTGTCAATCTTCAAGGCTGTCAGCGTTGACTTCTATCAGCGTCCAAAGTCAATCTATCAGCGTTGACTTTCTTCTTATCAGCGTTTGGTGATCTGACCCATATTTTATTCCCAACATTGTCGTTTCAGAAATGCTCCCCCTTCACATGTGCATCGATAATCGAAAGTGTTTCACACATGTAGGTAAGAGTTAAAGTGCTTGAGTCTTATATTAGATCACATTTTAATCACATTTTCTCCCCCTATCTCTAATATATAA
The DNA here is from genome assembly GCA_025667525.1 of Glebionis coronaria. NCBI lineage: Eukaryota > Viridiplantae > Streptophyta > Magnoliopsida > Asterales > Asteraceae > Glebionis > Glebionis coronaria. The sequence goes on from JANFOE010003363.1 coordinate 25,770, forward strand.
AATCTTTTGATATTAGAGATACCAAATTTGATTAAAATATATTTTGAAAAAATAGTCTTGAAATCTCTGGGAGAAAGATGTGTTAATCTTTTGCATGAAGTTAAGATGCTCCCCCTCAAAAATTGATCCAATTGAATTGTCATTGTGAGGATATGATCCACATTTCGCTTTTTGAGGATGGGAGTTGTTGAACACACAATTTTTGAAAGATTTTGAATATCATTGAAAAATTCTTGAAAAAATTGTGTTCAACGCTTTTTGAAAAATCGATTCTTTTTGTCGAAAGGTTTTTCTAAAGCATAAACTTGAGTTCATAGACTTTGATTGTCTTGACGAATCCACTCAAGTGTAAGAAGATTTCTCTTCTTTTGCTGAGGGTAAGGGTACTAAATCGTACACTCCCCCGTGAATATAGTTCCGGGTTGCAATCTGAAAGTGATTACAAGCCATTGTGTTGAGCTCAAAACGTTGAATGTTTTGTGACAAGCTCAACCCGTGATAGATTGCTCTACCCGTTTGTTTGGAAATATTGTCCAAAATAGACAATTTCCTTTATTAAAAGAGGAAATGATATGTTTTGAAAAATATTTACAACTTTCATTCGAGCTTTATGTACACACCCGTGTCGTTATTGAGCGACATTTCTAGGCACGTCCATATTATCGATACTGAAATACATGTCGAGAAGAATATTTTTGGATTTTGAAAGATTTTTAATTTTGTGTTTTGCTTTTATGTGTTTTATATTTTTGTATTTTGCTTTTTCAAAGATATTTACAAGTTGATGTTTGATAGATAAATCAAGCAGGCACCTTTGCCAGAATCTCCAGGTCAGGAGTCAAACATCTCATACCAATTTGCCTAACGAGGTACTCAAACCTATCTTTCGACAGGGCTTTCGTAAACAAGTCGGCTAATTGGTAATCCGTTCCAACAAAGTATAATTCAACGATACCTCTTTCAACTTGTTCCTTTATGAAGTGGTATCTGACATCGATGTGCTTCGTGCGGGAATGCTGTACTGGATTGCAGGAGATGGCTATGGCCGACTTTGAGTCACAGTACATAGGTATTTTATCAAAGTGGAAGCCATAATCCGTGAGTTGTGTTCTCATCCATAGAACTTGCGCACAACACGCAGATAGAGACACATACTCCGCTTCGGCTGATGAAAGTGACGTGCAATCCTGCTTCTTGGAAGACCATCCCACAAGCTTATCTTGACCTAGAAATTGTGCACCACCAGAAGTACTTTTTCGTGTATCAAGGCACCCTGCATGATCAGAATCTGAATAGGTCGTTAGAAAGGAACTGGTTTCCCTCGGATACTAGAGTCCCAAATGAATGGTATTCTTGAGGTACTGAAAGATCCGTTTAACCTCCTTGAGGTGCTTTTCAGTGGGTCGTGCTTGATAACGTGCACAATAACACGTAGCATGTGAAATATCAGGTCTGCTTGCTGTCAAGTACATGAGGGACCCGATCATGGAACGATATCTCGTTTGATCTATGGGTAATCCCTCCAAGTCAGCATCTAGCGATGTGGTTGATAATGGTGTCCCAACGGGGTCACATGAAGTCATACCATGCTTTTTTATTATCTCTTGACAATACTTAGCTTGGTTTATAAAGATACCACTTGGGGATTGGTGAACTTGAATTCCTAGAAAGAATTTTAGTTCGCCCATCATAGACATTTCAAATCTGCTGTGCATTACTTTTTCAAACCATTTTGAAAGTTTTGGGTTTGTAGACCCGAAAATAATATCATCAACATAAATTTGCACAAGCAGAATGTCATCCCCATATTTATAAGTGAACAAAGTTAAATCAATGGAACCTTTTGAGAAACCTTTGGAGACCAGAAATTTCGAGAGCTCGTCGTACCACGCCCTTGGAGCTTGCTTGAGTCCATAAAGTGCTTTGTGGAGACGATACACCTTGTCAGGATAATGAGGATCGACGAATCCTTCCGGCTGCGTGACATAGACTTCTTCCTTCAAAGTACCGTTAAGAAACGCCGTTTTTACGTCCATTTGATATACAATGAATCCCTTATGTGCAGCATAGGCAAGAAAAATCCTGACCGCTTCCATTCGAGCTACTGGTGCAAATGATTCTTCAAAATCAATACCCTCTTTCTGTCCATACCCTTTAGCCACTAGCCTAGATTTATTCTTGATGATCGTGTTCTCTTCATCCATCTTGTTTTTCCAGATCCATCGAAGATTTAATGGTGTTACATCGTATGGTCTGTCAACAAGTTCCCAGACTTTAAGTCTTTCAAACTGTTGAAGTTCATCCGTCATCAATTCAATCCAAGCATGATCAGCCATGGCTTCTTTGATGTTTTTCGGTTCAGCTGTACTCACGGCGAGTGCGAACATACAAACATCGCCATCGGTTTCAAGCTGTCGTCTTGTACGAACGGGCTGTGAAGGGTTTCCAATTACGTGAACCAAAGGATGATCTCGGGTCCAATGATGTGTTGAATGATGTCGTTGATAAAACGTATGCATATTTGACGAATCAACATGGCGAGTAGAAGACTCTCCAGTTTCGTGTATCAGTGTACCGAATGGGTTGTGAAAATCGTCATCGTCAGATAATGCACCGTCTGCTTGATTTGTGTTCTCTGGAGCAATGACAGTAGTTGTGGATGTTGTAGGATCGATTGTTGAAGTGATATTCTGAGGAGGTAAATCTGCAACAACCCGTGTTGAAGTAGATGAAGTTGTATCCTTTTGTTGACGATGATCGGTATCATCATTCGTATCATGAGTGACAGCGGAAGACTTCGATACAATTTGTTTCTCCCCCGTGAAATATTCATCATACATTGGTCCATATAACATTTCCAACTCTTCAAGTGTCGTGTCCACTGTCATATCTGCTCTAGGAACATGTTCAGGAACCAGCTTTGAACTTGACGGTTCATTGCTGTGGTCTTGAGTTCCGAGTTCCGTGCGGTTGTGAACGGAAGTCGTTTGTCGTTGTGGATCGGGACTTAAACTGTTTTGTTCAAGTGCCATTTCTTGCAATTCATCGAATCTGATATGAATAGTCTTGACTATCAATTTTGTTCTCTTGTTGTATACTCTGTATCCCTTAGACTGAGTTGCCTATCCCACTAAAATGCATGCATCACCTTTCTCTTTCATCTTGTCCAGATTTTCACCATCTCGAATAATGTAACACGTACATCCAAAAACATGAAGGTGTTTGAGTGAAGGTTTGCGATCATTAATTATGTGATATGGTGTCTTTTCGTGTCTTGGGATAACTAAGGAGCGGTTTTGTGTGTAGCATGCGGTTGACACGGCTTCGGCCCAAAAGTATAGTGGAAGTTTTGAAGCGGATAATAATGTTCGAGCAGCCTCAACTAAAGTACGGTTTCGTCTTTCAACAACGCCGTTTTGTTCGGGTGTTCGAGCAATAGATGTTTCATGTTCAATTCCTTCAGCTTCAAAATAGTTTCTCAGTTTTGAATTCAAAAATTCAGTACCTCTGTCAGTACGAACCACTTTAACTTGAGCTTGAAGACCACGTTGTATCACTTTAAGGAAGCTGATGAGAACATCTGGTGTTTCATCCTTGGATCTCAAGAAGTGAGTCCATGTGTACCTTGAGTAGTCATCGACAATTACCATAACGTATTTCTTCCCATTGATACTTTGAACACGCATAGGACCACACAAATCTATATGAAGAAGATCTAACAGTCCTTTAGAGCTCGGTGTAGTCTTTGTCTTGAAACTACTCCGTTTAGCTTTACAAAGCTCACAAGAAGAACAAAGATGATCTTTGATGAATTTCAAGTTAGGAAGGCCTCGCACAATATCTTTCTTGGAAAGCAGGTTGATGGTATCAAAGTTAAGATGAGATAATCGTTGATGCCATAACCAAGCTTGAGTCGTTGAAGCTTTAGCCATGAAACAAATTGGAGTTGAAGATGTGGAGTCTTGTAGTGAAATAGTGTAGAGATCAGTACCCCGTGTTCCGGTAAGTAAGTCATTCCCATCATAATCACGAACAAAACATGTCTTTTTTCTAAAAGCAACCTCCAAATCCGCATCACAGAATTGACCAACCGAGAAAAGATTATGATTGAGCCCTTCGACGTAGTAAACCCTTTTGATAGTGATATTCCCCTGAACCAAGTCTCCATATCCTAGGATCGGTGCAAATTGATCATTTCCGAATCGGACCGTACCCAGGAACTTCTCCACGAAGTTAATTAGAAGCTTGAGATTCCCCGTCATGTGCTTCGTGCATCCGGAGTCCATTATGAAGAGAATTACTTCGATCACCTGCAGAAGAATTAGAAAACGATGGAGCATTTGCTAAAGTGGATTCCATGTTAGTTGTGATTTCTGATTCATTAGTTTCCCTAGTTTCATCACTTAGAGGCACACTAACGCTCATAGTCACATTTTCTGTCCTAACCTTAGGCATCCATTTATATCCTGGAGGACATTGATTAGCAAACCACCATTTCCAAGGCTTGCTAGCAGACTCATATAATTCCCTAATTATGCTTCTAGGGTTTTTAGTGGTGGAGTCTGATGCAATACTTTTCTTAGGGGGGGGTTGTACCAGAATGGTTCACTTTGCGTTTGGGTTTTCTAGCACTAATAGGCATCACAGTTTGCTTCTTAGTTCTAGTTTCTACGCCTTTGACATTATTCGAAACACACATAGCATGATTAGCATTAGCACACTTTCCACATTTCACACAAACAAACTTAACTTTCATAGCATTCAAAGTCGAATCATTCAAATCGTCATTACACGCGATTACAGACGTTTTATTCTTAGAAACATTGAAAATCCTATGGTGTTCTTCTACTTCCTTCATCTTCCCTTGACTTTTGTTTTGCCAGACCTTTTCATTCATGCAAGTGCTCTTAAGCTGGGGCCGGCTAACACTAGCAGTGGGGACTACTCCTGTAGTAAAAGACACACGTCTATTAGTGTTTCTAGAAGTCTGAGGTGATTGACTTTCTTTGTTTTGTGTGGGTTTAGTGGTCAATCTATACATCCCTGGTTTAACCACATTAGTGTTCTTAATGCTTTGTGATAGAATATTTGTTTTGGGAGTGTTTTGTGGTAACCTATCCTTCCCATCCGTCTTGGGGGCAAATGCAGGTTTTGCAAATGCAGAATTAGAGAAAACAGATGGTTTTCCCAAGACAGAGGGTCTAGTCACTTTTTGAGCATTGGGTTGTCTTACGACAGGTTTCTTAACACTAGGTTCCACAATTTTCCCACCCATCTTAGCAATGAGTTTCTGCAACTCTGCTATCGCTCTGTCCCTGTCTTGTAACTGAGCTTTCAACCCTTTAATTTCCAAATTCTGTTCGTTCATTTCTCGAAACGTTTGGGAAAGTTTTTCTTGCAATTTATTATCATGTGGAAAACTACCAACGTCTTTTTGCAAAGCAAGTTCAAGAGAATGACAATGTTTTTGAAGGAAATCAGTTTTGTGTTGAAGTAACTCAAAAGCCTTTTTATCAACATTTTCTTTATGTTTCGAAAGCTCAAGTTCAAGACGCTCACACTCTTTGATTTTATCAAGATATTTGCATGCAACATCAGAATATTCATCGATATCAGCACATGATTGAAGAGTAACACACAAAATATCTTTGGAGAGACATTCTTCTAAGAGTAGATCATATTCGTTTGAAAATTCTAATTTGTCATTTTGAAGGTCATCAATTGCTTTTTCAAGAGACTCAATATATTTCAAATCATCAAACATTTCAGACTGAATTAAATTTTCAAACTCAAGAACATGTTCTTTTATTATCTTCGTATTTGGTATTAAAAGTTCTTTCACAAGCACAGTTATGTCGTGAGGAATCTCGGTTTTCCACTTATCCTTTTGACGTTTCTCCCAATCGCTTTCAAAAATTGATTGAACATTATTAACGTGGTGTTTAAGAAAACCAAGTATTTTTCTACTTTTGCTTTTAGAAGCATCTAGAGGCAAATAATTAATATATTTAAAAACATTAGTTTTCCTCTTAGTGGCAAAAGCTTTTTTCCATTGAATTCTTTTTTGTTTGCATTCTAAAAATAATTCCTCACGAGACTTCTGTTTTTGTGGAGTGAAAAGACCATAAAGACTGTTTTCATAAGCATAGTTATATGGTTTCACAAAATCTTTATTGACCGGTGATCTACTCTCCTCATCCCAAAGGGACGTCTCTTCACTATCGAGGTTAGCTACAAGGCAATCATGATTGGTCCATTCGGACTCGTCAAGATATAAATGGGGGTTTGCAGCTTGAGCTTGTTCGAGGTACTTGGGGATGGCAAAGCTAGGTTGACCCTTGAAAAACGACCGAGGTGCTATCATTCTTACGGTTTGAATAGAGACATGTGTATTATAAACAACTTTTTTCAAAAAATCGACTTGTTCTTCGAGATCCTTTACTTTTTCAGTATCTTTGCTTTGTCTATTTTTGAAATCTTGTTTTAATGTTTCAACCTCTTGTTTCTTCTCGTCAAGAATTTTAGCAGAATCGGTGATTTTCATAGAAATTCTCTGTTCAAGTTCATTAACTTTTGTTGTGGCAAGGTACGTTTTTTGACGTTCATCACTTAATAAAACATTAAATTGACGTTTTTCTTTAGTTAACAAAGCAAGAGCTTTATTGTATTTATTTTCAAAATCGTCCTTTTTAACGTTGATGACACGACTTTTGTACCCCTCAAGCTCGTTGGTCTTTTGAAGAAGCTCAGCCCTATAACTACCAATAGTCTCACTAGATTTTATAAGAGCGGCTTTGCATTCTTCAAAGTTTTGAGTGAGCGTTGCGTTTGCCTTCTTTAATTGCTTTTGATTCTTTCTATTTTCATTGACATCTTTTTGTAAACTAGCAATTAAATTAGCAAGCGCGACACGCTCCTCGTCATCATACTCATTTGCATGTTGATCATCCTCAAACTCATTATTGCACATGTCTGATGAATCGGGTGTGGTATTGCTATCAACCGTTTCCATCATACACGTGTTAGTAATTGTTGTTGGTAGATCACTATGCTCATGTGTATCACCAAACACATTATATTCAGCATCATCTTGTACCTTATCAATTAGCTCGGTATCAAAGATAGGACCATTGTCATCTTCAGTGACGTTAAGGACCTCATGAATCTTTGCCATGTATGAATAATGTGCCTCGAGTTCTTGGTCGGAGAGTTCATCATCTGTGTCGTCAAGCATTTCTCCTTCCTCAGCTGATAACTTGATTCCAGCTTCCATTTTCTTGCACAACAGCATCTTTTCCTTATGATAACCATAATCTTTAACCCTCTTTGGCTGCCTGCATTCCTTAGCCAAATGCCCAAAACCTCTGCAGTTAAAACACTGAAT
>JANFOE010003364.1:2500-25742 GCA_025667525.1 Glebionis coronaria
ACCCTACGACGGGGAAAACACACACACCACGACGAAAACACACACACACCAGCGAACTTACATCCATTTGTCCCGATCCAACACCCATGAAACCCTTTCAATCATAACCCTTTTAAACCTTCAATTAAACAACTAATCCATCATCAAAGTATTTGTTGTGTCATCAATTATTTCAATTTTTTATGTCATCAATTGTTTATAAACATAAACCCTAATACGATTGAACGTTTTTTTAGTTGCTGTTGGTTTGATTGATTATAAACACAGTAATTAATTTGATTAGGGTTTATGTTTTGAATTTTTTATGTCATCAATTGTTTATAAATATAAACCCTAATACGATTGAACTTTTTTCAGTTGCTGTTGGTTTAATTGGCTATGAACACAGTAATTAATCTGATTAGGGTTTATGTTTATAAACTGTTGATGACACAAATAAACTTAAAATCAACCGTCACCATCTCTCAACCTCTCCTTGATTTCTTGTCTTTCTTTACTGATCAAGAAAAGGTTGTTCCTGTTAGCAAATGGATCCGAATACATGTTTTGTGAGGAAGGAGATATGGATATAGGTATACTTATAATCAAGATGGCTATAATTTTTTGTGTGTATACTGATCAAAACCTTTTTATTTCATCCTACTGATTTCATATTTCTGTTCGCATCTTCCTGGTCTCATTTTTGTGGATCTCATGTTGCTGGGTAAAGTATGTCAAATGCAGAAATTCATCTTGCGGCCCAACGAGACCCATGAAAATATCTTCCTATGTTTGTTTGGCTGGGTGTTGGGTGGTTACACAACTATTTTACATTTGTTAAGAAACATGCATAATTGTAAATCATTAGTCAGGACACTCCTAAAAAGTTTTATGTCCATAAACAACTGTCTTTCCACCATTCTCCTAATTTTTTAAACCTATTTTTCAAGTGTTCATTTTGTCCTTCCTTTGATATTAAACTTACAGATTTTGCTGTTGAATATGGTTGGAACAGGATTGGAACACGTATGTGGTATATGATGTGTTTGCTTATATTTTGCTTTCTGGAAATTCAACCCTTTTCGTTATCGAATCATACAGGTGAGAAATACACCTAGCAAGACCAATGTCAGGTTATTTTTTTTAATTATGTCTGATAAAAATCTCAGCACCTATCTGTCTTTCTTTATTTTGTGACCAAATAATTTTGAGTATTCATTTATCTTTTAGTGGTTATGGCAATTAGGATAGAAGTGGTAAAGTAAGTTGGAACTTTGATGGATATAAATGGTGCTAAGATTATCGTTGGTGTATGCTTTGTACCTTAACATTGGTATAAGCCATTAGAATATAAAAGGGTGAACCAAATTGTTAACTGACATTAGTATTGTGTAAAATAAAAGACACAGTTAATCAAGAGTTTTTTTATATTTCTGTGCCTTAAAGCTCCGGGCTTCAGTTGGTAGACATTAGGTCTGTAAGATAGGCACAACATTCACATACATGGACAACTTTCAAAAGATAGATTAGGAATTAGCGCATACAACATTTAGAAAGGGAATTTATCTTTGTCTAAAAGCACATATTCCCTAGAAGTGGGTCGGTACCATAATCTGGTAAGTGGAACAATGGGATGCCAGATGATCGTGGTTATCTATTGTATCATATATCTTAAAATATGCATATGTTGTGATCTTATGTCTAAAAACTATACATATATCGCATGGTCACGATAGCAACATACCTCACATTAGATTTACAAACAACATATTAGTTAACTATGACTTGATCCCACACCTCTAATCCCACACCTTAAGCAAACTATTGATAATAAAGATAAGAGATTACAAGTTGATTAGGACTTCCTTATTTATTGCTAATATTGCCGCGTTTATTAGCTGTTGCGACCACACCTGCTAGTATTTCAGAGTCTTATATATTTGCTGCTCACTAATGACTGCAATGTGAATGTCTCAGGATTTAATTGGACATTGCAACGTTGATCCCTCAGAAACTACAAATGTAGGAGCACATAGTACAACAGCTGATACTACTAGATCGGATAATTTATTGTTTGATGTGCCTCAAGATTTTGGGCTAGACGACTGTATTAATGTGTATTTCTTAGATTATCATGAGGGAGAAGAAAACATACCTGAGGTAACAGGTCCTCCTTCACCATCTACGTTTTTGGGACTGTCCAAGGCCTGCTCAACGTGGCTGGTGTCCTGATTATTGCAGCAAAACATAATAAGTTCGGAAACCATGGTACCCAAAAAAAATAATAAAGATATGCAGCAATTTGAGAGCGGTATAGGATAGTGATTCCACTTAGGACTTGGAAATATAACAATTTTGGTGATCGTGAGATGATGATTTGTTGTTTACAGACGAAAGTAACCTATCACGGGCAGCTACACCATCCCTGTCTTGTGAAACTTATCGGCTACTGCACCCAGGGTGATAATAGGTTCTTCATGTATGAGTTCTTACCTACAATAAACTTGAAGAATCATATTTTAAGAAGTATGTTTATTGATGGTATTTCATAGTTTTTTTTCTATATATTTGTGCTATATATTTTGTTACAATTGATTCAATCCTCTTATAATGGTCCACGAAGTGTTGGTTAGACTACTACGATCAATAATCTTCTTCATATTCCAGGAAAAGATGGAGGGCAGTTGAACGACCGAAAGGTGGAAAGAACAAGAGTGCTCCTCGGACCTTTGTCGCAAATACCGGTGAGCTCTGATTAGCATTGGTATATGACCTTATAACTCTATTACTTGAAAGAAATACTGTTTGGCCATGTGCTTTGACTATCAGGCAATACAAGGGTGTTTGGGTGTGGTTTTCGAAGTCATTCACTTACCTAAAATTAGAAACAAAAGTAAAGAATCCTTGAGAAAAAAAATTTGTTCGGTCAGTTGTTCATTATATAACATACATATATAAAGGGAGGTGATTTGCACACTCCATAAATTGATTGGGACACTCAAAATGTTGTGTGTTGACATTTTTACCCTTAATATGTGTATTGAATTTTACATACTCCACCAATATAAGGGTAGAAATGTCTACATACAAACATTTTGAGTGTCCTAATCAATTTATTGAGTGTGCAAATCACCTCCCATATATAAAGCATTAGATCAAATTCTGTATAAGTATTTAGATTAGTGTAGGAAATAAAAGTTCATTTTTCATGTTCTGTGTGGGATTAAAGATCATCTTCCATGTTCGTAAGACTCAATCCTGAAAACACTTTGCTGTTTTGAAAATAATTATCAAACAGCTGGGACTTAGGAAACTGGAGGTGAATGTCGGAGTGAAGTTGGCTTACTCTCCCGAGTCATGGCCTATAAAAGAACCTATCTAAAAAACTCCATACCATATTGTTGCAGACTACCAACTATCAACTACTCTAGCAACTTACTACTATCTAAACCTAGAGATTCTTGAAGTGAGATCGTGTGAATAGTAAGTCACTCTTTTTCACAGTCCTATAATTCCATGAACTATCTATAAGGAGCACTAACCTCACAATAACACAGGTACAAAACTAGACGTCGCAGGCCCCACTGTTGAGAATTCGGAAGTCCCACACGCAGATCCAGAACAAGAAATGCTCAGGAACCAGTTCCAGATTAAAACATTGATGTCAAATCGGAAAATTAATTGAACTGACAACGGGTTAAATTTGTTCCAACTGGTTAACTAATGGAAGTTGCTGCTACAATAGAAGTCTATAGTATTTTGATTGTTGGTTGATTTTCCTCTCTTCCTTGGACCACATACTTTACTCACTGCTGTTGCATCTGCCAAATTTAGAGGTATTCTAAATGCTTATGTATGAGTGTAATACAGATTATTTTGTGTGTTATATGTTGGTGAAGAATTTCAACATTGCAAACTGCCCCATAAATCACTTTTTTATCTGGTTTTAGTTTTAAAGTGTTCTACCAAACAGCATGTATGCTCTTTCATCCAATCAGACCCTAGAGTAATTTTCAGATAGATTTTACGACACCTTTTGCTGTCAAAGTAGCCCTTCAAAAAAGGTTATGTCCAAACAGTCCTTTACGGTCACGATATGTCCAAACGACCCCTAAAAATGTTTTGGGTATCTACACACTGCAACAACCCTTAAACCAGAACATTAAGTTTCTTTCGTTTCAGTGGTTTTGTTACATATACTGAAGGCTTTCAGATTCATCTTCCTCATTCATCGCTTGCCCCTCCCTAACCTCCTATTAGTGATGCGTGACACTAACAAAAATGGTAATTTCACTTGATCCCGTTGTGCAGATTATTTTTGGTGTCACCGTAGGATTACATGATACATATATTTCTAAGTAAATTGTTCATTTTAATCCCACAGGTTCACGGCTGATGAGCTTACTTCCGATTAGTTGTCAAAATGAATACTGTCCTCAAAGAGGAATATTTGGTTCTTTCAAAGTGTTTGTTGGGCTCATGGGCTGTGAGTCTCACGTCTGCATAATATCACTATCTTTTTGCACCTATAACTTATAACATTTTTTATAACTGTATCTGTCATATACATGTCAAAATCACGTGGTTTTGCACCCCAGCTGCCATTGAGGCTGCAAAATCATGGAATCTGTTATGTTTTTCAAATGTGTGATACATTTTTCGTCAAAGTTTTGTATATATGCTGGTACTACTTTCATTATTTTGGGCCATTTAAATAGTGGTGATTTATATTATTGTGTAGAACTATCGTCTTTTACATGTAACGTGTTGCAAGGCATACTTAAAACTTTGTGAATAATTTTTGAATTATTATGTGAATAATCACTGTGACCTGTTTTAGATAAGTTAGATCTCAAATCGAATCATGATGGGTCGAAACTATTATCTTTATCATGGATACATATTAAAGAATTATTCGTGTTACTTTTAGTGTCGCGTGTTCAAGTAAAAGTGGAGGAATCTGATACGCACATTCTGATGAACATGAACTCGCACTTGTGAGTAAAGTATAGGAGGGTGTTGACTATGTCATGGATTGCATCTCGGTTTGAACTATGCCAAGACACATGTGATTGCATCGGATATGCAGAATTTCTTCTTGGTACGTCAATCTTGTTTTCCTACATTTGTACATGATCATATAATCACCAATTACTGTCTAGGAGTCAAAAAACCAAAATCATGGGTCATGATCCGACTCACGATTATTAACAATAACTACTAAGATTTGTAATGAGTAGAATTGGTGTAACATGTTTAGTTAATTACTTGAACATCATAACTTGCTAGCAGTAATCTCTGCGTATTATACGGGAACTAGAAACTTTTACTTGATTTGTTTGATAGAGCCCGATCCTTTTTTTTCAAAAAAAGAAGAATAATGAATTGATTATTGCAATTTGTACTACCATTGGGCTTATCCCACTACTTTTTTACTCATTCTACAGGGATAAGTGTACTTATATTATTTGACACTGATTTTTTGTGTTTTGTGCTGATAATAGACAATGGTTGTGCTTATGTTGTTGAGGGGACGTCTATAACTGGAGGTACCCAACTTCATATCAGTTCCTCATACTTTGAAATATTTTTCATCATCGTTTTCTCTAATCGGGTTGGAGCCGCTTTTTGTGGGGCTTAACTAACTACGAATTCCTTTCCCTTTGCAGATCCTATGGGACCGAGTTTCTGTGGGACCCCACTAAGTGAGACACCCATCTCAGATTTGGAAGAAACAAATCAATGTGTAAAAGCAGACTTAAAACCAACAAATTGCAACAAAACGGCTAGAACATCTGTTTAGTGTATTATTTTAACACCCTATATAAAAATGTTACGGTTTTAACTTAACTCTTCACACACTTGAACAAGAAATTTACTACATCAGTCAAACAGCAGCAGGAACACAACACAAGCGTATATCTGATATGGGCTTAATATATACATTTTCATCTTACCATTATTTTTGTAGGTACAAGATGATTATCAGTATATTGTTTTATTCTTCTTTTCATTTTGAATGTGCAGTGGTGCAACATTGTCCTTTTACATTTATAGAATCACATACTCACGTGGACAGTCAATAGGAGAATCGAGTTATGATACCAAAGCAGAGGAGTAAATCTCTATATCTTTAGGTAGTTTCATTATACTGGAATGAGGAATCATCTAAAATTGAGCTGAATGTCATGAAAGAGGCAAGTATTCGTTAAGCATTGCAGAATGCCCTGAATAGCGTAAGCGATCAACTGGTATTGTCTCTATAGAAAGATGTTGAATGGTTTCACAAATTTACTGCCAAAACGAGAGCATTTCGTATTAAAGTTGTCTTAACAAATGGAAATGCTCTAATGTTTTTATAAATATGCAAGGACAAAGAAACAAACCATCAGTGTGCGAAGACGTTATGCTACTGCAAGGGTATGTGGGTAAATCATCTACACCTTTAACCGAATAGTATTACTAATAAAAGAAGTTTCTAATGTTTTTCAGATCTTTTGTGGTGACAATGAGAGAAACAAGGGTCATTCATAGCATCAACCATGGTCTTTTCAAACCTTACGTGTATTTCAACAATACTCATTACTTGCGAAAATTCATATTTGAAAAACCCAATCTATAAAAAGTGAATCAAAATTTTTATAAGCACATTGCCTGCTCAAGCTTGATAGTCTCTGGTGATGCGGTGATTGTTTGGATTGGGTTTTAGATGCTTTTACTTTAGATCTTTCAAAAAGTTTTGATAAAATACAATTTTGATTACGTTTTTCAAATTCTGATGTTTTCTAGACTACCATGTTTTTATCTGTAATAATTTACCACTGACGACATTGAGTGGCTGTTATAACAGGCTGAGCTGGACAAAACGGTTGGATCAGCCGCATACCAGATAACAACATATTCGGAAAGTTTGAGATGTATTAAAATTATATTGTAGGTATGTGTAGCATTAATGTAATCTGTTTTGTTGCCTTTCTTTTTTCCTGAGAATTTCTTCAATGTAGGCGAAAGCTCTTCTACTGTCTCCAGAAAGAAGAACAAGGGAGCGTAGTTTGGTTTCTCAGTGGGTAAAGATGTTGGGCCGGCATACACTATTCCCATGACCGAAGCTACAATCACAATAATCAGATACAATAGTTAAGTCTCCAGTGTACTTACTAAAGCTTTACCAGTCGTTGCAACACTACAAACATCTGGATATGGGATTTGCAACTCTATAACGGCATCATGGACACAACATAGCAGAGGTAATGACTTCTGATGTATTGCATAATCGTACCTTCAGTTGTGAGTGAATACTTTTTCAAGCCAAAACTAAGTCACTTATTACAAGCCACCTATAATTTAAATGTCAAATGAAGTACACAGATTCATGTTCTGAAGGAAAATAAGAGGTAATATGATCATGAAAGTTGGTCAGGCCACAAGAAATGGGGGTTCTATAGGCCTCCATCAGCAAATGAAGGTGATTAAAAGACCCCAAGGATAATTAACTGCTCTAATAGTAGTACTCTTGTGATCTGTTCCGAGATTGGCTTCTACATAAGGTAATATTAGTTAGGTAACAGTTTATATAAGCTTTAGCTCAACATTACAACCTTTTAGTGTGAATCAGAATAGAATAAGTCAGGTTTGACCCATGTTTATATTTTAATGTCATATAAGATGGAATACGGATTCACTCAACTCACCTGATTTGACTCAGAAAACCAGTGAAGAAGCATGAACGAGAAGTAATGTGTGTGGTTGTTGGGATAACGCAATTGGTTCGCGACTCCATTCAAAAAGAGGTATCGTCTGATTAAGCTAATTTTTAAAGTTTGTGTTCCTGGCCTTGCAGCCTCACTTGGAGAAAGAAGCTGCTTTGTGAGGCAGCTGCTCACATTCAATGGATACAATATGCTCACAAAGTAAATGAAAATCATCCTGGTAAAGAAGTTAATGAGTCAAGATTCTGATGATGCCATCTTTTTTCTTTCAAAAAGGAGATTCTGTATGCATATTTTTGCCTCTCCAGATATGCCTTTGGTAATGAATAACATCATAAAAACAAGATATTAGTAGGTTTTCACTTCATTAATCATTATCTTAAAAATTGTGCTTTTCTACGCTGTTAATTTTTAGCTATACGCTAGGGTGTTCTTGTTAAGTATCACTTTGTTTATATTACCAGTGACCTACTAAGTTATATCCGAACAAAAAAACTCCAAGAAATACATCAATAAGATGTTGTTGAAGCAAATATCAAATATATTGCTTACACTTTTTGGCTTCGTTTGCTGACAACAAGACTAATGCCTCCAAAACAAAACAATAGGAGTACTGCATGATCTTAAAAATGCTGGTGTAGCTTTGTCGACTACATTATATAAACTGACACCTGAACTAACCATCAATGCTTCATCTGCAAATAGAGATATAAGGTATGATCGTAGTACTACCAGCAGTGTACGTATTAGGAAAAAAAGGTCTGTTAAGTGTAATATAACTGCAGAATGATCTTCAAATTGGGAGTCTGTTGACAAGAAAAATGGGATGAATGTTGTTTTGTTTACATTAATTCACCTATCAAGAAACTGACCTCTGAATGCGAGCCTTCTGGTCAATCAGTAGTGAGGAGACAAGGCATGTGTCTATGTTTCAGGATGATCAAATGGACCCAGAGACTTTAAAGTCCCCTTCTTTTAGGACACCTAGGACTAATAGTGATGCTTTGAGTATTCTTGGAACACAAACTCAAGGAAATTTTTGGGCTCAATTCTCGAGAGGCTTAGATATATACAATTTATGGGTAAATAGTTGTTGATATATCTTTGGGCTCAATTCTCGAGAGGCTTAGATAGATGAATACAGTGGCCATCACGCGATGCTTCTAAGGATAAGTTTCTTCTTATTAGCACTTGTATGAATACACTTCTAAAACTTGAGAATATATTTATCTCAAGTACAAAATTTATTTCACCAAGGCATGGCACAAGCAGTGATTCACATTTGATATAATAAAATATAGTGGTTGATGTCTTTAAAGAGTATGAAACAAATATAATTGTGACTAACTAAATAGTGAGTCATAATAAGTTTTGTTTGTCTATTCATTTGATAAGCTTGACACTCTCACCAAAGGTATCATTGCTGGAGGTGTCGGGATTAGCTTGTCAAAATGAGTCTAATCTGAAACGGGTTGGATTGTTGGATTAGGTTGACCCACACATACTCTTAGTCTTAGCAATTTATAGATTATTTAAAAAAATATATAGTTCTATTATGAAAAAACAATATAACTGCAATAATGATCTGACTTACTAAAAGAAAGCTTAGGAGATAGTTGTGTTAAAACTAGACTTTAAATGACTCACCCATGTGATCAATTCGACCGATTTCATTTTTGCTAAATAATATTACTGGACGACCTGCTTCTTTCCCAGTTCATTTTAATGAATTCTGCACAGTTCATTGTTGGTAAGTTTTTACTTGGATAAAATGCAGATAGGGCATGGTTTATGATATCTTTCCCAGTTCCTTGTTGGGTTTGTCGTGAGATTTAGTTCCGTTTGGCAACTCACATTTCTGACATTGGCCATTTTCCCACTCATTGGTTTTTCCTTTGGAGCTTATACAATGATCATGTCTACCTTATCCGAGAAAAGTGAGGTTGCTTATGCTGAATCCAAGATTTCCGAGGAGGTATAACAAAACAGTCTACAAAACATAATAATCATATTATGGTGAAATAAACTTTAGTAAAAACGGTTTAGGATGTTTTACATATAATTATGCTATGGGCAATCTAATGTCTCTTTAAACCTTTTTACCCTTGTCCATTTAGCTTTTTTTTATTATTATTTGATCCATTTGACATGCATAAGGTGAATACAGACCATGTTGACCCATTCATAAGTAGCTATATCGAAATTGTCACATGTACAGGGAACTGTTGTGCATACTTTGACTTCTATTTATGTCCGACCATACTTGAACTTGTAGCTAACGAATAGGTTTTGTTTTGTGTTTGTGTATTTTTCTGAATATATCACAGGTGTGTACTGTATATTCATGTGTGGGCGAGAAGAAAGTGATTGATTTGTACTCTATATCCCTTCAAAATGCACTGAAACTTTGGAAAAAGAGCGGGCTTGCAAAAGGAATCGGTATTGGCTTCACATATGCACTCTTGTTTTGTGTGTGGGCTCTGCTTCTTTGGTATGCTGGTATACTCGTCCAACACCGTCACACAAATGGTGGCAAAGCATTCAGAATAATCATCAATGTCATCTTTGGTGGATTGTAAGTTTCAATTTCTTTTTTATATGCTATGAATGATCCATAGTGAAATATAAGATGTATAAGATAATGGTACCTGGCTTGCATTTTGTAGTGCTCTTAGTCAGGCTACACCAAAACTTTTTGGCCGTTGCTAAAGCTAAGGCTGCTGCAGCAAACATTGTAAGCATGGCCTTCTCAAAAGTGGATGGAAGTAAACATCTCTGTTCATGTTATCAACATATTTCACTGTTCATTTCAAATTGCATCTATCCAAACTACCTGAATCACCATCACTATAAGTTGCTTGCTTGGCGGGCCTAAATTTTAATGTTTGTGTGTTTTCTTTTCCACGACGCTCTAGATGGTGGATTAAAACTTATCAGATTCATATGTGATTCAGGTACGAATGTGGATACTCTTTTGGATGTTAATATGCATTTTTAGTTAAGTACAATCGGTAGCCAATAAGGACATCAAGTTTAAGTACAATGGAAAACATCAAGTTTAAGTACAATGGATTTTGATGTGTATTTAATTAATGCAATATTTTTCTAAAGAAATTACGTGTTTTGGATTTATAGGAAATTATGGGCAGAAGCAGGTGGGTCGCATTGTTGGCGGATCCCTAAAGAAAAACGTAAACGTGCCCGTAATCCCCTGCGCGTGAAGTTTCTTGGGAGATTCCAAAGTGAGCCAATAATTCAGTTCGGTACACAAGATGCAGATGATGGGTCTTTTGGTCATTCTTAACAAACTCCGCGCTGGTATTAAGGTATAAAAATGTGGGGCCACGTCAACGGAGATAACACATTAGCGTCACCAGCAGTGTGTGACCCATCAACAGGTTTGTGATCTGGTTCCATACAAGTCCCTGTTGACTTCCCGAATATTGTCATCAAGGGAAGTGAGTTGCAGCGCCATTTTCATGCACCACGACTTGGTGCATTTAACTTAAAGGCATCCTGCAACTGATGTTTACAGTTATATGAATTCGTCCATTTAGTCATCTTGCAATTTGACGTGAAAGCTTATACTTGGACGCACATACAATATAATATTTACACACACGGCGTCTGTTAATATTTAATACTAAACTTTACAGATATGGTACTGCTTAAGAAAGTTGGGATCTCTCAATGCTACCAAGGCTCAGGGGTATTCATGTTGACTAATAAAAGAAGATCTGTGCCTACTCTAAGTCATAGTTTAGACTTAAGCATAAGAAATACCCGGTTCAGGTGCATGTTTATTTCTTTAACTCATTATCTATTCTTTACGGTTACTTACCTCATACCAGTATTGGGATTCTCTGATATGCTGGTCTCACAGATTTTTATCTCTGCGTTCAGGCGTTATGCAGCCAGATGAAGGAAATTCCTATAGTAGAAGCTCGGTGTGTCATCTTGCACACGTTTATGTTGCTATCTGTCACTATGTGCAATACAAACACTATATAATAGAGCAATTAAATAAGAAATCAAGTGCTTCTGTTAATGAAAGATTCCTTCTTAGAAGAGTTACCAGCTCTGTCACCAGATTCTTTATTGTACATTCCAACTCTCTTACCTATCGATGCACCTACAGGAACAAAGGTTTCTTTTGAATCTGTAACTTCTGCTGATATCGGTGCTAATAATGGGTTCGAGCACCCACAGTTGGGACTTTCTTTCTGTTTGTCGAAGGAAAAGGCGCTTCTCCGGGTGCATCAAAAGTTCTCGAATCTATTCCTGTAAGTTTAATTTCCGGATTTCTTTAGTAGATATTTTTGTTTGTATTGATAATTTTATAGTGTGTATATAGATTGTACTTCTGTCATATGAAGCTATAGTGAAATGTGAAATTTATATTATTAACTTAACAAATTTGAATACGTGTATTTCTCTTTTATGAATGGTGCTTACATTGCTCAGTCATCTGGCTAGACGTCTTCATTAGCTCCTTCAAGGTCTGTTGTTTTTCCCTGCACTTGGCATCTTGCTTCTTTTTAGGAGAGACGCGGATTAGGAAAAAGAAAGGGAACAATCATGTTTATATTAGAGACAAAACATGGCTTTAAAAACAAAGTGTTCCTTTTATTAACAGTTGTTGTGCTTAAAACTCTGGATCGAGGACAAAATGTTTGAGCTTTACTGCATTACAGGATTTAAAATGTACATATGCTTTTTTTGCTAAACCTGAAAAAATAGCAGATAAGCTGAAAAGGTATAGATATGGTTGGTGAATTGTATCACTCAACATATTAAGTTTTTATGCTAGGTTAATCTCAATTTTGTAACATATTCTAATTTTTTGATATTCTTCAATTAAAAGGAGCAATTTTTTCCAATTTTGTTATAGCACATGAATTTATTCTATAGGGAACCTATTAGGCAGCAGCTCTTGGAGATATTTGTTCAATTGTTTCAAAATTATAATTTTTCAAATAACTAATACATAAATGCAAATAAAAGTATCTGAAATAAGGTAAATAAGAGCTTTTCGTTTTCCTTTCAATGATCATTCCGATGCAAATCTGGTTATTTGACTCCTTAATTTTCAGATAATCTTAAATGGAGTCACATGATCCAAATGCTAAGACTTTTTCTGTAATTCAAGCGGCAAAAAGCATATTATCGCACTTCCGATGTTTTTATCTTTTCAAAGAGATGAAGTAGTAAAAGCTTTTACGCCATTATTCTGCAAGCGTATTTTGAAGAAATTGAAGACCGCGTCAAATCCTTCTCGACCGCATGTGAAAGCAAAAAAAAATTTATGGTTAAGGGCAAAATGAATCCGGTGCGATTGAGAAATTTCGAATTGTACATGATGCACTCTTGCCCCGGCTTTACGATGAAAATCTAAGTCTGGTTCAGGCAGTTTCAAGTATGGGCAGATCTTTTGAATTTATAGAACATTCAGATCTTCTTATCCCGTTCAGAAGGTGCTGAAAAGATTCTCAACTTCACTTAGCACCACCAACCCATCAGCTCTTCGTGAAAGTTATCGAAGTTCCTAATGTCAGTTGGGAATATATCAGAGGCTTTGAGAATGTTAAAAGAGAGCTCCAAGAGACTGTTCAATATCCAGTGGAGCATCCTGAAAAGTTCGAGAAGTTTGACATGTCTCCATCTAGAGGAGTTCTCTTCTACGGTCCACCAGGGTGTGGGAAAACACTTCTGGCCAAGGCTATTGCCAGTGAATGTCAAGCAAACTTCATCAGTATCAAGGGTCCAGAGTTACTTACAATGTGGTTCGGAGAGAGTGAGGCCAATGTTCGCGAAATCTTCGACAAGGCTCATGGTTCTGCTCATTGTGTCCAATTTTATGATGAACTCGACTCTATTGCTACCCAGGTTTGTTTTGCATTACTGTTTACATATCAATTCAACATTTGATTTTTATGTTTTAGTGACTTAGACTGTTTTTTCTGTGTACATCAAGGAGGTAGTCAAGGAGACGCTTGCGGTGCAGCCGATTGAGAGTTTTGAATCAACTTCTCACTGAGATAGACGGTATGTCAGCCAAGAAGACCGTGTTCATTAGTGGTGGTACCAACAAGCCTGTTATCAACTATTGAGGCCTGGTCGTCTTGATCAGTTGATCTACATCCCTCTACTTGACATAACGAATCGACAATTATGAATCCATCCTAAACATTATTGTTCCGTTTTCATATAGTTATTTGTTGTCTTTACGCTGGCTGATATATGATAAGAGTTCCAGAACTGGTTTGTTAGCTTGCTATTTTTCTCCTGTTACACACTGGAGCCTCTTTTCATCATGTCTATTCTTTTGTACATAGTATAGACTCAGATAGCTGCTATGTATTATTGATTTCATTAGCTGCTCGTGTAGTATAACTGTATTCTTGTTTCTTTTGATGTGAGCAAATTACTAAGATAGAAGTATATTATTAGGTTGGGCACTGTGGTGTTGGTTGATCACCTCTAATCGTGTAACCCACCATTCGCGAACTCCACTCGGACCACCAATCACTGCCCGTCAAGGGTGCAATTTTTTGCACGCGGCTGCATCACTGAACAAATTCTAAGAAAATGGAGCGTTTTTATTATTATTCTTTTTGTTTGTGAGTGTGTGCGGAGTATATCGTGCCATTGTCGATGATATATTCATATAAATTGAATTATTTTTATATTTTGGGTTTGATGATGACCATAACAGTCGTTCGGTGATGAGTTTGGTACTGTGTTGAAAGGTAACATGGTGGTGCCTGGTTGGTTTGATGAGAATAGTGTTTAGCCTTGTGGAGAAGACTATGCACATGCGATAGAATCATAAGACAATTGTACAAGCTCCAATGAAATGAAAATGCATCAAGAAGTGACGATATCCATGCGAGTTTAGACTTTTTAAGCTAATTTTCCCACGACTATTTTACAAGTTGAATTCTTGAAAATATATCAAATCATTTTAAAGATTCATAAAGGCGTTTTCTTAATCTTTATGCCAAATTAACAAAGTCATTATATACCTTAGAGTAATTATTTATATTATCTAGATTTCCTTATGCCATTCGTTCACAGAAAACTAATACTCAAAACGAATGTTTTGTATTCGTGGTACAAGTTTGTAATATTACGGATTGAGTGTTATCTATGAACAAGGTAGGCAGCCATGCACCACCATCTCCTGTATGTATCCATAAGTACGGCAAAAACACTATACGTATGATATGGGATACACATATGGTGAACAGTCAAAGTGAGGGATGCCGTCTAAATACTACTTCTTAGACTGTGCCGACACCCGGGAAGACTAATTAGAGATTTACTAAGCGAACGAGATGGAAACCGAGTGTTTCGTGGTTCAAAAATGTTGAATTCATCTCAATCATCATTTATCAGGACTTTTCGGCGTAAGTTCAGACAGGGATCCTATATGAGGACTCTTCGGTGTAAGTTCCTTGGCTTGGACAGGGCATTTAGTCCGCCCCCATGCTCCTACGGTCCATATACCGAGGAATAGAAAAAATGGATCCGGAGCAAGAGCAAGTTGGGTTGGGGTATAGAGCCGGAAGTGCGATGGAGGGTGGAACGAGAGGCTATAACAATCACGAAGTGACATCATCTGCCACCACAAAGAGCCACTACCAAACCATTCAGGACCATACTAGCAGCACCAAAGTTAACCCAATCGTGCACCCCCACCACAGATTCTTATTCAAATCTGTTGCAAAGCCATGTGAGAGAACCAATCCAAAGTCAATGCAGAAACAGCTGAAAACGAACTTGATATGGTGCTTAATTCTTTTGCTGATACTAACTTGAAAAAGAAGACATCAGTCTCAACCCCAAAGGAAACTGTAGTTTTTGATCTCGATGGTACCCTCAATGACCTACTTAATGAAACCTCTACTCACGAGGTAAAAAAAACTGCATCTTTTGATATTGACAGTACCCTCGATGACTGGCTCAATGAAACATCTACTCACGAGGTGAAGTCTACTCCTATTGTTACTGCACCCCTTACTCAACCTGTGTCCAAGTCTGAATACTAATTTCTACGCAATATTTGTCATGTTGGTAATATTAAGAACGCTATTTGCGTTAAGACTTTATTTCATAGTTTTTTTTTCATAGTTACAAACAATGTTTTGAAACCCGGGTCGACCCGGACGGGTCAATCGGTTGACCCGGTTTCGGCTGAAAAAACGGGTCACATCGACCCGGGTTTCATATTTTCGAAACCCGGTACGACTCGCCGGGCTTGGAGTGACCCGGGTCAACCCGGTTCTGGAGACCGGCCGGATTTTGATTTTTTCGGGTTTGTTTTTAAAAAAATATGTAAATTTTACGTATTTGCGACGAAATGTATCTTTTACACATTATATTGGTTGGTAAACAATTTATATTTTTAATATACGAGATTTTTTATGGTTCTTATATATAACTTTTGTTGATTATTAAAAATATAAATTTTTTCTTTAAAAAAACCTGGTTGACCCGATGACTCAACCGAGTCGATTTGAAAACCGGGTTGTAAAACATAGGTTACAAAAGAGGCCTAGGCGTCTCTGAGTTTACGTAGTTAATAACAAAAATGAGTCCTAAAAGAGAAACTAAATAATGTTTAAAGAGATGAATGAGAAACAATTGTTTTTAATATTTTTTCGGCTACCATTTTCAATGCAATTTCTCAAATCAAAGTCTTGTACACGTTTATCGAAATATAAACGTAGAAAAGAGTAGTTTTGGATACCATATTTTTCTTTGGACATGAGGGGATTCGTCCCCATCATCCATCTTATTTCTATCTAATGGATTAAATTAAATAAATTTTATTTTTTTACCTATTTTTTATCATTTAAATATCTTTTAAACCGTTAAGTATTAAACGGAAATAATCATATCATCACGACGAACGTTTAATTGTGTTTCTACCAATATGCGCTATGATATACTACTTTCGAAGAAAAAAGATTTCGTTTTTTTCTTATTTTAAAATTTACGTGAAATATCATATATGATACTGTTTCTACATATATGATAACAGTGTTAAATCATATATGATATTGATTTCTATCATATATGATAGATTATATCATACATGATACTTGTGTTACATCATATTTTCGAAAACGTGGAAAAGAATGAAGAAAAAAAATTTGTCGAAAGCATATTATATAACATATCTATAGAAAGATAATTAAATGTTTCTCGTAACGGTATGTTTTTTTCGCATAACGATTAACGGTTTAACAAATATTAATGTTTGAAAAAAGATGGTGAAAATATATTTTGTGTTTAATCTTATCTATTATTAAAATAGATATGAAATTTGGAGATTAGTCCCTTGGTATTCAAATAAAGTTTCGTATCCAAATGAATTTAAATCATAAACGTATCATATATAAATTTTATAAAAATTTTGAGGCCCTTGTAATCCTAAGGCCTTGTGTGATAGTACATCTCGCACACCTTCACATATGGCTGTCCGTTACCACGGTCTCGTCCCCTGCGAATTCCGATTTCTATTTTTGTTTGCATTAAAGTGTTGGTAGCTTTTAGCCTCTAGCTAAAAAGTCTCGTTAAGTTCCCAGCTGGGCCAACTACGATCATTAGAACTCTCTTCAAAAAGTGAAAAACCTTGTTTGATAAACTATAGGCTATAACTGTATGGTTCGTAATCGTTTTTTAGGATGATATAGTACAGGTTACATTCTGGGTTTCGAACCCATGACCTAAAGGAGCTATAACTTTGTTTTCCTCCAAATAAAAAACAATACAATTATATATAACAATAAGTCTATATTTTTTTATACATTCTTATTATTTTAAAATTCTAGAGCGTTATAAAAGAGAGATGATTTGCACACTCATAAAAGTTATTAGGACACTCACATTATAAGTAAATAAAACACATTATAAAAAACACAATACAACCCTGTAATGCATAATGTTGAGTGTCCCAATCAATTTCATAAGTGTAGAAATCAATTTCCATTATAAAATCATTGTTCTTGCTAGATTCAAACTCGTGACAGGACCCATTCATAAAGTCAGCGATTTTAGCTCCAAAAGACTTCAATAACAAGTCTTACATCTAATAATGTGTCACATTTAAATATATCATTACTTTATTTGTCACATTTGAATATATAATTTATAAAACATAATGTATAACAATGGGTGTTTCAGGTTAAACATATCACTATATTAGTTTTATTACTAATATTTTCGATAAATATTACTATATTCGTTTTATCTGTTTTGTCTTTGAGTCGGTTTAGGATTGGGATTAGTCTTAGATTTATAGTTTATGGATATTCATGGATTATAGAGCACTTTATACGTACAAGTATTTTTGCTTTTGAATTGATCAAATTCATTTATAGATTAACATGACACTAAACACAGTTGAAGGTGTACCAAGACTTAACATTATCAAAGTTTAGTTCACGTTTAGCAAAAAAAGTCTTATCACACACATGCCAAAACTATATGTACATTGGAAATAAAATTAAGGATAAATATAAGTACTTTAAAAAAAAATATAAAGCAATATTTGTAAAACCAAAGATTCACATGGGACAAATCAGGTCACACTATTAAAAAATATATAAACAGAAAATGTAGTGAGAAAAAACAAACACACCAAACACTGAAAAACACAAGTACAAAAAACAAACAACAACACGATCACTGGGTATATAAAAGAAACAAAACACAATCATCGGGTGGCTTGGACAAAAAAACAAAAAACCAAACCATAACTATAAAACAAAAAACTAAAACGCAAACGTACTCCTAAAAAGATTTACGAAACAACCCCGCCCATTGGGCGGGTTACACCGCTAGTATATATATATATATATATATATATATATATATATATATATATATATATATATATATATATATATATATATATATATATATATATATATATATATATATATATATATATATATATATATATATATATATATATATATATAATATATATATATATATATATATATATATATATATATATATATATATATATATATATATATATATATATATATATATATATATATATATATATATATATATATATATATATATATATATATATATATATATATATATATATATATATATATATATATATATATATATATATATATATATATATATATATATATATATATATATATATATATATATATATATATATATATATATATATATATACTAGCTTCGTAACCCGCCCAACGGGCGGGGTCGTTTTTTTTTCTTGTTGGGGAGGATTTGTTGTTTGTGTTTTTTTTTGTGTTTTTTTTTTGTGTTTTTAGTTTATAATTTAATATTTAGAATATTTTTGTTATACTTTACGCTAAAATAGATTTTTCTAAAATAGGTTTTATGTATAATTTAAAATGTATCATTCTTTTTTTATATATATTGTTTTGTGATTGGATATATTTTATTGAACTAATACGTAGTTCTTTGTTGTGTGTTGCGTTTTTTATTATTTTTAGTTTGTAATTTAATGTCTAAGTATATTTTTGTTATAATTTACGCTAAAATAGGTTTTTCTTAAATATGTTTTACATATAATTTAAAATGTATAATTTATTTTTATTTTTTATATTGTTTTGTGATTGGATGTGTTTTATTAAATGAATACATTGTTTTTTGTTGAATTTGTGTATGATATTGTAACGATTTGTATTAAATCGTACCTAAAAATATCATCAAAATACCCTCTTAATAGACCAATAATACTAAAATATGCTAAATATAAGTAAAAATATGTTTTTAAACTTTATTGAGTCCTGGAGATACAAACGATATAAAAGAAATTAAAAATGGTGATTTTCTGACGCGTTTTGTCGATGTTTACATGTTTTTTGAGATGCAAACGGGGTTTATATTTAACCAAGGGCACATCATTGATAAGAGCACGAGATTACGATTCCAAAGGTACTTTCATTTTTTATTGGGGCTATCCGATACATCTTTTATAGGTCGGACAAGCCTATGTATTATATAAGCCCAACACAAGCCCAGCTAATCTATCTTTAAATATATAAGTTTGCATGCTTATAATTAAAACCATGCCTAGCACAGTTGGTAAACTGAGTGGTGCTAAGTTTTGAGGGAGGAGACCAAGGTTCAAATCTTGTTAGTGGCACTTTTTGCCATTAATTTGATTTAACAAAATCTTCGACCCGATCTAAACAACTGACCCGTTGAACATGACCCGAGATCTGACCCGGTTCAATCCGGTTCAGATCAGACCCGGCTTGGCCTAAGTTTGAACCGAGCAGGACCGGTCTAGAAGCAGCTCGACCCAAATATGAACCGGACCGGTTCACACACGGCTCGACCCAGATATTAACCGGACCAGTGCTGACCCGGATCGGCCCAGAATTGAACTGAACCACTCCAGGCCCGGCTCGGCCCAAACTTGAACTGGACCGGTCCTTTACTTCAAAACGCAGTTTAAAAAACTGCGTTTTCAAAACGTGATTTTCAAAACCCTGCGATTTCAATCCCGAACTTCGTGGAATTTGGAGATTTTCTAGGAAATTCTTAAATACTATTGGCTAAAAGATGTGACTGGGATATGACTAGGATTAAAACTGTGGTTTCAAATCATAATTATACCTATATAATATATATATATATATATATACATACATATATATATATATATATATATATATATATATATATACATACATATATATATATATATATATATATATATATATATATATATATATATATATATATACATATATATATATATATATATATATATATATATATATATATATATATATATATATATATATATATATATATATATATATATATATATATATACATATATATATATATATATATATATATATATATATATATATATATATATATATATATATATATATATATATATATATATATATATATATATATATATATATATATATATATATATATATAATATATATATGGGGCTAAGTTTGACTTGGAAAATGTATATGCGCCACCTCATATCCTATGTGGCATTATCTTATTGGCTATGAATATTTACCTAAAAAATATTTAGGCTATAAAAATCTGCAGATTTATATTTCAGGACATTTATTTTTTAAACTTATACGATTGGCTATGAATATATACCTAAGAAAATTTAGGCAAGAAAATCTGTAGATTTATATACTGGGACATTTATTTTTTTTAAACTTATACAGGAGATATACTTCCATATTGATAAATCTATGTTTTAAACTTGCATAGATACGTAATTTTTTATACAAACAAACCATGTATCTCAAAACCCTAATTAAATTGATTAGCAAGCGGCTATCGTTATGTAACCATGTTTAGTTTTTTCCTGTAAAACCTAATTATTCGTATATTCACAGACAGAAAAACTCCCTTCTTATTCTAAAAAACCTAACCAACGAAGGTAAAAAAAGATGATGGTTTGATCTTGATTACGAGATAATAATGTAATTAATGAATGTGGTTCTTCTGCAGGTCCTGTGCGGACGAATTTTGTGCCTAGATGAATATGTGTACTCGGGTCTGTTCATCATAACCTGGCTGCTGGTGTCATGGTCATCGAGTTCACGGACCTCATTATCTTCACAAGGCTTCAAGACGTATGACAATTCTGTTCAATTCTAATGTGACTACACGGAAAAGCTCCATGCAGACAGAAGCGCAAGCACTATATTGACTAATCTCGAGGTAGAAAATATGCTGTAGATACTTGTCTATATGTTAATATAATGAAAAACATGTATCGGTTCTTTTAATCATTGTGACGCGTTCATATAGTGATCGAGTGTAAACTACAACACTTTTGTCCATAGCTGATTATCTTATTGTGTAATGCTTCCTGTGGAAGATTATAAAATTTTTATGATGTTTTGGTACGTCTTTTCTGGCAAGGTTCACCCAGTATTTACCAATTTTATCCATGTCATTTTTCTTGATCATAGCTGGATCACTATTCATTTGTAGCCTCCTGGGAAAACTCCGTTCAATAATCTGCAAGTCATAAAATCCAAAGCTCATTTGAGTGATAACAGACAACAAACCCTAAAGTGTCACCTTTCTCTAACTCCTTCACATAGTAAATCTGAAGAACTCCACCCTCTAACATGATCGAACGTCGAATTGAATCACCTGCTCCCTCTGGGATAAAAAACGAGTCCAATGCACTCTCACTAAATTTAAGACTAAATCTATTTGCTAATTGGGCCTTTAATCTCGCATGAAGAGAGACATACTGAGTTTTGGGCTCACCCATCCCTGCTCTACTTATGTGGCCAAACCGTTTCTCAGTTGTCATCATTATATCTAATGGGAACAGAGTCTGGAGACTCGGTTGTCTCAGATACGAAGACACAGACACCAAACGGAACAGAAACCAAATGGGACACAGTCTCATGTGTTTTATGGGAGTCGGGCTTCTTTTTGAAGACTTTAGGGTGATGCAGTTTAGGGGTAAGAATAAAAAGGACTGATGGTTTAATGCTGCTTTAGTTAATGTTCTTGTGTTACTGTATGTAAGTATAGAAAAATGTGTTTTAAGCTATCTTTTTCTTGGATTTCAGTTTAGTAACAACCAATGATGCACATAATCGCCTATAAGGGTGGTGTACCCGTGTGGGAGCGGCTCGGGATCAGTTTCGCCGGCGAAATGGCACCGAAACATTTCTTGACCAATTCCCAAAACAAGGTAACATTTCTTGACCGAATCTGGCGACGTTTCGACTTTCTTGGCCTGTATCTTGCTTTTTTAGGGTAAAAGAATTATTTCCATCAATTTTTTTGAATACAAAGCAGGTTTTTTATGAAGAAGATGAATAATAGTGAAACAGAGAGAGATAAAGGTTTTTTTAGTGGTCACATGGGTTTTTATAGGTATACGGGATAATATTTATTTTTTTACTACTCTATGTATACTTAACTTATTGTACCAGTTCTGACCTAATATATTTGCACTTTAAATTCGTTTACATGTCCAGGTAGATACACTCACATACCACGGATTGGGTTTATGAATAAGAATTCTAGCTGCTAAAGGGACTATTGGAGGTAGCTTTGAACCAAAGTAAATACATAATTGCCTAATCTTACTCAAAATTGATTAACTCCTGTTCCATAGCTTAGAGCATCTCCAATATTGTCACTTAATATTTACACTAACATAATACTATATAAGCATCTTTTAAGCGTGCAGACATATAAACATTTTTGATGAAGTTAGACCTAGGTATATTTTCTTATCTTTCAATTCTTCATATATGTATTGTATTCTGACATATTACGCCATCTTCCTCTTGTGAATACAAGGCATTCTTACACATGGACAATCAAGTGGTTGGAGCAGTGGCAATCAAACAACCGGTGGAGGATGGGGTAGTAGTAATGCATCAGCAGAGAAAATGGACAGCGCACAAGCTACTGATGGTGGTCAAACTGCGGTCTGGGGTACATCAAACACCTCTGATGGATAAGGAAGTGGATGGGGCAGTAGTGGTAGCGAC